>CAHIKZ030000555.1:427500-452500 GCA_903632075.3 Acanthosepion pharaonis
TTCAGTATGTTTATTTGTTAGTTCGTAAAAAGATTAAAAAAAAACGAAGTCGTCTGTTGAAAAGTAGTACACGCTCGACGTCTCGGAATACGCATGCGTATAAGTGCAAGGACAGCTCGTTGCAAATGGCCGCCAAAAGAAACGATAATTTCGATCAACTACAGAGTGTGGAAAAATACTTCCCATATTTTAAACTGTCACCTGTGTGGTACTAGTGAGTGCAATTGCGTCTCGATCGAGCTAATGTCTTTTTTTTAGATATCAACATGGCTTGAAACGGTGCACACTGTACATTTTTTTTAAACGTTTTTAAGACTGGTGAATATGGAATTGCAACACAAAGAGCTTTACGTATCATTCGCCCTTGCATGGAAGACTGCTGCCATATATGGTCTGGTGCCCCCGCTATGCGTCTAAAGGTCCTCGACAAGATCCAGAGATGGATATGCAATGTAGTTGGTCCTGATCTGGCATCTCGTCTACAGTCACTCTCTCACAGACGTGCCGTCGCCTCTCTTTGTCTTTTCTACAAATACTTTTACGGTAACTGCTCCGACGAGCTACTTTCGCTAGTTCCCAGACTGCATGAATTTAAGCGTGCTACTAGCCTGGCATCACGGTTCCACCCTTTCACGGCTAAATGTAGCCGTCTCTTCTATTCCAATAGCTTCATATCTCGCACCTACGATCTGTGGAATTCTCTTCCTATTACTTGCTTCCCTGATAGCTATAATCTCCAACTATTCAAATGTAATACCAATCGACATCTCCAGATGCCCTGACTTATTCTCTGTCCTTCTCTTCATCCTTTCCTCCATCACGCCTTTTTACTCTCGCTCTCACTCTGTAACCCTTGCGTACTAGTGGCATTCCGCCTTGCTTGGCGCGAAATGCGTAAAAAAAAAATTCATGTTACACAAGAATGATGCTGCGATGGATAGAAAATCGATATTGCTATGGATAGAAAATCGATACTGTTCTGGTGAATATCTAAGCAGAGATTACATGTGACGCAAGGCCGAAAATATGTGGCAGCCTATAAACTAATCAGTCATAATTGATCCAAATATTATTTTGGATATTTGGCTGTTCCATGCTGCTGTCATTGATACATTATGCACTTTTTCATATCTGGGGTTTTCGAACATTCCTTATTAATGTATATATTACATATTTTAAATAATATAAGTTTTTTTTTTTTAATTTACCTCTTTTCCTTTAAATTTTAGACTTTTTTTATAATCATAGATGCTGGCTTGGGAAGTGAGTATTTCTTTTAGAAAAGGAGATATTTACAACAATCATGGACGTAGGTTTACATTTTAGCTATATTTAATTTTTTATAAGCGCGCACGCACACAGACACACACACATACACAGACACACACACACATACATACATAAGTGGTACTCAAAATTCACTGAAACAGAGCAACGTGAACAAACCGTTTGCCATGCTAACCCTGCACATATGCCAAACATGAATAACTTCAAAGAGAACGAAGAAAATACAAGGATTAAATAAATTGTCTCTAATGGTCAAATTCTCCGAAAATTTGGCTAGAAAACCACTAATATATATATATATATATATATATATATATGTCTGTGTGTGTGCATACGTGTGTGTGTGTTTGTATATGTGTGTCTGTGTGAGTATATATATATATATATATATATATATATATATATATATATATATATATATTAACCGAGGGTTTGAGTTTGCTGGTATTGTTCGATTGTTGATCATTCTAATTAACACGCTCTCTCCCAGAAACCGTAATTAATGTCTGCTCTGCAGAGTTGCAGCACAAACCACACGTGGGCCCTGTTGCTGTGGATCAACCACAAATTGTGCCTGAGCCAGACTTTGCAATAGGGATTGGCTAGCCGCCCAAGTGGACGCGTATCCTCGAATACAGTGGCCTGCTATTATATATATATATATATATATATATATATATATATATATATATATATATATATACATATATATATATATAATTTCTAAACGGCAACTTTTGTTTCCGTGTTTTCAATCTTCAGGTGCTGAGTAGACTTTATTACATCGATCACTATTTTATTAACACCAGTTCACAATGTGCGATATCTAATATATATATATATATATATATATATATATATATATAATATATATATATATATAAATATATAGAAAAAAAGTTCTAAATTAGTTCTTTATTTTTTGTTTTTAAAATTTCACTTGAGGATGAAACAGCTTGATATTTTAATTCAATTCAATTTTAATAATTATATTGAAGTTTTGGGCTCCTGTTTTTGAAACTCTCTACTCTTATGTAGCGAAGGAATCATATTTTTAAACAATAATCATATACATATATATATATATATATATATATATGTGCATAGAAGTATATAGGTAGAGAGAGATAGATAGATAGATAGATAGATAGATAGATAGATAGATAGATAGATAAAGAAAAAATAGGAAAAGCTCCATAAATTTGACAGATTTCATTGCGTTATTGTAGCATCACCACTCCACACATACATATTAACATCAAAAATACTAACACGTGATATCGATCGATGAAAAAAAAAACATAATATTCGAAACGACGTAACATTCTTTGCTGTTATCCAAAATTACACAAAAATTTCTGATGAAGCAGGGAAACATGACAAATTATGAAGGTTTTTCTATTTGTTCCTTGTTTCATCATTCCGTCGGAGTTTATCAATATTTGTAATTCTTATATATATATATATATATATATATATATATATGTTAGGATATTAAAACGTGTTAAAATTCGCTATACACTTACAATTATGTTTCACATCTTACATGTATCTCTTTAGGCGATGTTAAACTACTGACAAGTGAAAGATTATTTTAATTTCAAAAAGCAGAATATTTTAAAGAATAGACTTATGGGATTTTTCGTGATTAACCAATCGAATGTGGCCTACGCTAAATTCAAATACACTGTAAAAATCTTTTAATATAAATCATGACACGAAGTTGTCTGCAGATAAAACCTAGACAATTTCCTCATGGGCAGATACAAATTGTTACATTATTTCATAAGATGTATCGAAGTCTGTCGCTAAGACTTCCCAAGAAGCAAAGCAAAACAAAACAAAAATATGATGGAGAGGTAATTGGTAATTTAACATAATACTAGCCAGTTATCTGCTCGTTTGGACAAAGATGTCCTCCTCCTCCGACAAAACGATATACAGCAAGAATAACACAAATTTCGGAACTCGTTTGTTCTCTTCTCCCGACTATCATATTAACCTGACCTTAAACCGACCGATTCTTAACTTTTGGGATCGCTGCACAGTAACCCTCTACCTTGAATGGTTCTTGGGCTGTGTGACCACTAGTAATATATATATATATATATATATATATATATATATGGGGGGGTTGTAAACAGTGACTGTTATAGCTGATATAGCGAGACTCTTCGGCAAAAGCGAATTGAGTCACTGTCGGTCACTGTGTGTGTTTATCTAAAAATAAATACGCTAAAATTCATCTTCATCCCTGACGACGGCTTAGTGGTAGAATCTCCGACTGACGCCAATTCAGTCGGGTTTCGATCTTAGCTAGAGGCAACCGGATGTCTAGCCACACTGAAGAGCTGCGAAACAGCGAAATAGTATATATATATATGGATATATATATATATATATATATATATATATATATATATATATATATATATATATATATATATATATATATCGCACATCGGTTAAGTAAAGACTATATATACATTTGTGTGTGTGTGTGTGTGTAACAGAAACTTGCATACGCACGAAAACATATATATATATATATATATATATATATATATATATACTAGCAGCCATACCCAGCTAGTCGATCAGAAAAAACGTTCAATTAGAATGGGTCAAAACAGCATCATGTTTAGATGTAACAGAGTCTGTCTTCAATTATTTACATTAAAAGTATTTTGTATTAATGTAGTTACTGATATAACAGAAATAGTCTGTATTTATTCTATCGAAGTTAGCCGAGGACATGATGAATGTGTAAAACGGGCAACATGAAGCCCCACTTCAGGCCACAGTTATTTTGGAGTTTTTGAAATTCAATTTCGGTGTGCTACCAAGGATATATATAAAAGAGGATACATTTATAAAGCAATTGTTAAGTTTGATGAAAGATCAACGAAAAATATGGGTGGACTCAATTATCAGGTTAAATGACTGTTAAACAATCAACTTATTGTTGGCTACAATTGAGTGAAGTTTGTATTAGACTGCTTGAAAATTGAGGGAGTTTTTAGTTTAAAATTTGTGTTGAAATCAATTTGTGCTGAAATCCATTTTTCGTTTTTCGCGGTTTTTCGCTAAACGCAGTGGCGTAGAAATAAAAATGAGGAATCGTTGAGCTCGTCATTATGTAAGTAACCTACATACCCAGTTTGAAGGAAATCGGAGGGAAAAAGTTGAATTTATCGATTTTTGATTAGCTTTACCGATCATTGATTTTTAAAAAAAAACTATCGACTTTTTACGCTAAGAACCTGTCTCTTACATTGTACAATGTATTTGCCAAGTTTGGTCAAAATCGGTTGGATGGATCTCATATGAAAAAGTATGACACAAGCAGCCTCTTTTTTATATTAATAGATACACACACACACACACACACACACACACACACACATATATATATATATATATATATATATATCATATGTGTGTTTATGTGAGACTGTATTTTTAAAAAACTGAGAGGCTAAACAAAATGCAATTTCAAAAATATTTCCCAAGAATTTCAACGAAGAACATCTATTTTCTTTGTTTTATTTGCTTGGCTATCTTTGATCCTGGCAGTTCATGCCGAAAAATGAATCTGCTGAAGGAAGGCGGGCATTAGCAATGACATTTGAACAGTCATTTTCTGAAAGGCGTTCATGCATTTTCCTTTGAACACACGCATAGTTAAAATGGCTGATCTGACTTAGTCTTAACACATGGATCTGGTTACAATTGGTAACATTCTTCAGCAGAACAAAAATAGATAAGAATATAAATCTGATGTTGTAGCAATATTATTATTATAAAATTAAATTAATAACTTGCTTCTCTTTTATTACAATGGCATCCTGAATTTGCAGTCTTTCTTTACACTGTATTCTATATAAAATTTTGATGTTATCAGCTATAATTTGTCTAATATTATTTTGATTATTTTTCATATGTTCATCTATATGTGTGCGAAATGCACATAAATTTTGAGAAATGACAAGTCAACCTACGAGAGAGTGTGGTGAATATGTGGCGAATAAATGATAAATCTAAGGTATTTGTTAGATAAGGATTTGTTAAATATACACAGAACAATCTTTGAAGACGAATGTATCAACATTTGAAAGTACTCGGGAAAAATTATATATATATATATATATTTAGTAGTCCGTTGGTATAATCCAGGCGAGTCCTATTAACAAAACATAGAATTGGAAATATGTTAAAACTGACTCACAAAAGAGCGCTCAATGTTTATTTTCATTAAACAGAGCAAAATTTTCTTTGCAGTTGGAATTAAAATATATAGTTAATAACCATTTTCACCTACGAATTTTAATTTTTAAATTCGAAGGATTTTTCAAACTGTTTTCGGTATCAGTTTGTAGTAGGATACCTGGTAGTTGGGGAAAAAGAGAGGAAAGACATTAAAAGGGAGATGGCGGGAGATATGGCAGAAGAGGAGGGTAGGAGGACCTACGTAGAGGGAGATAAAGGGAACCGATGAGCTGACCTACATCCTAATGGTCACACGGCCAAAGTTTGATTCAACGGGAATCCATGGAAAGTAAGGAAACCGTGAAAAACCAATCAAGAGGTAACTTTAGTAAGATGAAAGAGAGATAATTCAGAATTATTGGTGTATTAAACTCGTCCATATATCAGATCTCAAAGTTTGGGGGAGTATTTTCAAAGATTTGGAGGGAATTTGGATACATTACTCTATTTATTGAACAATTTAGTTCATGCCTCATTGACTGACAAACTACAACAACAACAACAAAAAATTCTCAAATTGCCATATTAGTAAAAAAAAAAGCACTCTCTTAAATTTTCAAAAATTTCAACCTTAGCTTTGTGACTGCACGCTCCAAAAGTTTTTATCCGTTAACAATAACACATTTCTAAAAAAACATATTTCGATTCGCATTTAATTTTTTTCGTCTCGGATGCTACCTGAACTTTACCAAAAGCGAAATAATTTCCATGCCTGAAGATGACTGAATGTACAGTTGAAACTTAGCTTATAATTTTTAAAAACAAAGATTATAATATTCATCGAGTAATTTGTAGGTTAATGCACCTTTAAAATTTTCTTTGCGAAGTAATTTCGGCATTTTATATCATTACCTTTACTAAACTATTTTTTGTATGAATGATTCATTATAATATATATATATATATATATATATATATATATATATATATATATATATATATATATATATATATATATATATATATATATATATATATATAGTATATATATATATATATATATATATATATATATATATATATATGAGTGTGTAAAACACAGACTACATTTAGTCACAAAACGTGGGCATCATGTGATACAAGGCCGGTTTAATGGGATCTCCGGAGCCCGTGGGCTCGGCCAAAAATATGCCCATTGAACCCGTATAAACGGGTTCAGGGTCGGTCTACCTCCAGGCAAGAGAATCCGCCCTTCGGCGTAGCCTCGTTCGGGTTCCTCCCCGCCCGAAGGCAGAGAGTTCAACCGATCAGCCGGTCGTCCGACGTCGACTGACGAATGTGTAAAACACAGACTCGGACACACACACACGCATATATATATAAATAGAGAGATACACCTAGTGAGCCAGACAAACCTACCTAGGTTTCACCTAAACGGATCGTCAGGGAAAGTAAGGCTAACGAGGCAATGAGAAACGCATATTTATAAGCGATAGCCAAAATCACACCACGTGACCAAAGAACGAAACGACTCTAGTTATATATATATATATTGGGACTTCTTATGTCGCGATTTGGAATCATATTTTTAAATAAATAATTATATATATATATATATATATATATATATATATATATATATATATATATATCATATGTGTGTTTGAGACTGCGTTTTTAGAAAAACTGAGATGGATAAATAAAAGACTGTTTCCAAAGCATTTTCCAAGGATTTAAACTAAGAACATGTATTCTCTTTTTTATTTTATTTACTTGGTTATCTTTGATCCTTAGAAATCATGCCAAAAAAAAAAAAAACGCTGAAAGAAGGCGCCAGACATAGATGCTAGTCCTATACATTAGCAGTGACATTCGAACTGTCATTTTGCAAAAGGCGTTCACACATTTTCTTTTCAAAACACGCGTAGTGAAAATATAGTTAAAATGACTGACCCGACGTCGACTTACCACATGGATCTGGTTACAACTGATAACATTCTTCAGTAGAACAAAGGTAGATAAGAATAAAAATCTGGTGTCGCAGCGATATTATTGTAATTCTACGTAGGAAGTACACTCCTTCCTTGTCTGTTAAAAGATTATAGAAATGTAAACATTAAAATACTTCGCTAAAATAATGGAATTCAATTAAGAAAATATTGTAAAAGCGCCAAGTTATAGAACACAATTTTGACTTCTTCCTTCCCTGACATTTACAATCTTCAAAAATTTAAATGCAGAATCAATCGCCATCTTCCATCTCCCCACTCCCATTCTCTTTCGGTCCATGTAAACCCTTCATCCTAGTAGCATTATAGCCTTGCCTGGGGTGAAATGAGACAAGAGAAAGATATAACATCTATTACAGTCTCTTCAGATCATTTTAGTTGTCTATCACGTTCATATCTTTTTTTGATACTGTTGTTCAACCAATAAAAGGTCTGATATAACAATTCTAGAGAAGAAGCTGTCTGACTGGAACTTCTTCTTTACCAATGGAATATAAACAGAATGAGAGTCAGTCAAATCAGTCTATGTGGCGGGCCCTATCTGTGAACGTCTGGACGGGTGGAACTAAAAAAATGTAGCTCGCCTGAATACCTGCCATGAAAATAACGATATAATAGCAAAAGGCGAACAACATTTCGTCGGTGGGAAAGAGGTTGTAGGGAGGGAAATAACCATTCACCAGGCCACGTAAACGCTTTGAAATTTTATCACGGCTGGAGCGTGAATATTGTGCCACCAGATAACACTCCATTTTTGTTCTTATCTAACCCTTGGAATGAATCTAAGAGTGGATACAAGGAACCATTTTCCAGTATCTTTAGCGATGGGTCACATGTATGAGTTCCACTTGAGGTCTAGAGTGGGCTTGTGTCAAGGCAAGGAGTCAATGATAATGCAAACTGATGCACATTGTCCTCAATTACTAGTTACTAACTTCGATAGTTATATATGAGGTCTGTCCAGTTTTTAGTATTAACGAAATCTATCCTTTCTAGAGCAATTGAGTCGAAGTCCTCTTCCGGGATCGCCATTAGTTACTTCGTCGAATTTCCGTCATGCTCTGAAATTTTTTTTAATTGCGGTTTTCGTATTGGACAAAAAAGCCACAAGTCGTACAGTAAGAAATCTAAATGTAGCGGTAGACAAATCTGAATCATGGTGTCAAAAATTTGAATCGATGCGGTGACAAATCTGAAACAAAGGTGACATATCTGAATAAAGAGAGACAAATATGAATCAAGGGCGAAAAATCTGAATCGAGGGTGACAAATCTGAATAGAGGGGGAAAATTTGAATCGAGGATGATAAACCTGAATCGAAGGTGACAAATCTGAATCGAGGGTGATAATTTGAATCGAGGGTGGCAAATCTAAATAGAGGGTGAAAAATTTTAATCGAGGGAGACAAATCTGAATAGAGGGTGACAAATGTGAATCGAGGGTGACAAATCGAAATAGAGGGTGATAATTTGAATCGAGGGTGACAAATCGAAATAGGGAAAATCTGAGTCGAGGGTGACAAATCTGAATAGAGGGTGACAAATGTGAATCGAGGGTGACAAATGTGAATCGAGGGTGACAAATCGAAATAGAGGGTGAAAAATTTGAATCGAGGGTGATAATTTGAATCGAGGGTGACAAATCGAAATAGAGAGGGAAAATCTGAGTCGAGGGTCACAAATCTAAATAGAGGGTGACAAATGTGAATCGAGGGTGACAAATCGAAATAAAGGGTGAAAAATCTGAATCGAGGGTGATAATTTGAATCGAGGGTGACAAATCGAAATAGAGAGGGAAAATCTGAGTCGAGGGTGACAAATCTAAATAGAGGGTGAAAAATGTGAATCGAGGGTGACAAATCGAAATAGAGGGTGAAAAATCTGAATCGAGGGTGATAATTTGAATCGAGGGTGACAAATCGAAATAGAGGGGGAAAATTTGAGTCGAGGGTGACAAATCTGAATAGAGGGTGACAAATATGAATCGAGGGTGACAAATCGAAATAGAGGGTGAAAATTTGAATCGAGGGTGACAAATCTGAATAGAAGGTTCCAAATCGAAATAGAGGGTGAATAATTTTAATCGAGGGTGATAAATCTGAATCGTGGGTGATAATTTGAATCGAGGGTGACAAATCTAAATAGAGGGCGAAAAATTTGAATCGCGGGTTTCAAATCTGAATAGAGGGTGACATATGTGAATCAAGGGTGACAAATCTGAATCGTTTTTTTTTTACAAAAATCGCCTTAGGAAAATGTCATGAAGCCATTTCTGATCTTAGGTCTCTGGTTGGGATCCGAAAGAACATGTGTATACAACAGAAATCCAAGAAAAAATAATAATAATAATAATAATAATAATAATAATAATAATAATGTCATTTCTTACTGATATGGCAGTTCCTGCTGACTATAGTGTGTCCTTGAAGATCTTCAAAAAATTTTCAAAGTACAAGGATCTTGAAGTGTAAATCAAGAAAATGTGGCACATAAAGACATCACTAATTCCAGTTGTGTTTTGAGGTCTTTTTTTGATTGGAAAAGGTTCTCATTCAAAGAGATCCCTGCTATCTCATGACTTAAAGAAATACAAAGAATTGTTCTTATGTGTACAGCTCACATCTTACGAAGGGCTTTATCTATATAAAATGTGTGTGGTCTTTGGTTGTTCTTTTTTTATTTATATTTTTTTACAAATATTCATTGGAAAATGTCATGATGCCATTTCTGAGCTTAGGTCTCTGGTTGTTACCCGGAAGAAAATGAGTATACAACAGATATCAAAAGAAATAATAATAATAATAATAACACAGACATGGTGATTAGAGACCGCAAAGACCTTATTGATATGGCAGTCCTTGCAGACTGCAATGTGTCTTTGAAGATCTTCAAAAAACTATCAAAATAGAGGACCTTGAACTCGAAATCTCAAAAATGTGGCACATGAGGACATCAGTATTTCCAGTTGTAATTGGAGCACTCGGATTGATTGGAAATGATTCCATTAGACACATTGACGGGCTTCCTGGTAGACCATGACATAAAGAAATACAAAACGTTGTTCTCACAAGTACAGCATTACGAAGGGCTTTATCTATGTAAAATATGTCTTTTTATTTTATTTTTTATTTTTTTCAAAATTGCTCAGTGGGAAATGCCATGGTGCCATTTATAACCTAAGTCTCTGCTCGGGACCCGGGAAGAAATGAGTGCTCACCAGAAATCAAAATAAATAATAATAAAATTAACAACAACAACAACAACAACAATAATAATAATAATAATAATAATAATAATAATAATAATAATAATAATAAAATGACATGATGCTACACCAGGCATTGCTCTCATGGATTGAGACTTAATTGATTGGATGCGTTAAAATGTACATGATTTGTATTAGTGAATTAAGATACCAAAAGGCTCCGTTGCCAATTCTCTGACGATAACCAGATGGGTATGTCCCCCTAGGGGTTGACGCACTGTACAACCTATGTGGATTTTTTGTGGGGTCGCATCGTGGCTGGATGTCGAAGATATTGTTAATATTTTAGATTGAAGGATGAGACAGCCAAGGTGACTTTGGAATCACATCTAGAAACTTAGAACACTCTCCATCGAAGAACATTTCAACAGACTGGTCTACGCGTCCTATTTCTAACTGGGTCACACCATATATATATATATATATATATATATATATATATATGATAGGTACATTGGGCTTCATATATTGTTACCCGAGCATCACTTTGATGACGCAATGCTCTCTTACCCATGCTTGGAGACCGTCCGAGTGGATTGGGTTACCTGAGCTAAATGTATTTCTAACTGCGTTTCACCTGTAAGATTATTGCTGTTTTTACCAACGCCTTTTACAATGTAGCACATATTTGAATGTGATGCATGTGTCTGTTAAAACCTTATACAGGTGTTATGATGGATACATTGGGCTTCATATATTGGCAATCCAGCATCACTTTGTTAGCGTGTTGAACTCTAAACCAGACTTAGAAACATCTTCAGTCGTCTGAGCGAACAGGCTTACACAAAATGGAAATATTTCTAACTGGGCTCCACTTGCAAGTTTTTTTTACTGCTTTTATGAAAACTAAATAGTAATAACAATAATATCGTTTGAATAAATAATATTATCATGAAGTCGATCCAAGTTGCCGCGAGAACTTTAGTTAATGGTTCAGTTCAAGGTATTACAATTGGGAAAAAATACTCTACTGAGGTCTTCGCATATTAGAGGTAGGGCGATTTTATGTATGAAAAATGTGCGTTTTATATACCTCCAAATGCGGTAAATCATACGGTGAGGTTTACGAGCTACATTGATTAATATTGTTCTATTATATATTATATAATAATTTATATATTATTTTATTGTTTTATATATAATTTATATATTATATTATAATTTATATATTGTTTTATTGCATATTATATATTTTTCGATTATATATTATATATTGTTCTATAATATATTATATATTGTCCTATTATATATTTTGTATTGTTCTATTATAATTTATATATTGTTTTATTATATATTATGTATTGTTCTATTATGTATTATATATTGTTCTATTATATATTGTTCCATTATATATCATATATTGTTCTATTATATGTTATATATTATTTTATTATAATGTATATATTGTTTTATTATATATTGCATATTGTTCTGTTATATATTAGATATTGTTCTATTATATATTATATATTGTTCTATTAGAATTTATATATTGTTTTATTATATATTATATATTGTTCTATTATATATTTTCTATTGTTCTATTATGTATTTTCTATTGTTCTATTATAATTTACATATTGTTTTATTATATATTATATATTGTCCTATTATATCTTGTTCTATTATATATTGTTATATTATAATTTATATATTGTTTTATTATATATCATATATTGTCCTATTATATATTATATATTGTCCTATTATATATTATATATTGTTCTATTATAATGCATATATTGTTTTATTATATATTGCATATTGATCTGTTATATATTAGATATTGTTCTATTATGTATCATATATCGTTCTATTATAATTTATATATTGTTTTATTATATATTATATATTGTTCTATTATATATTGTTCCATAATATATCATATATTATCCTATTATATATTATATATTTTTCTATTACATATTTTGTATTGTTCTATAATAATTTATATATTGTTTTATTATATATTATATATTGTTCTATTACATTATTCTCTTATAATTTATACATTGTTTTATTATATATATATATTGTTCTATTATATATTAGATATTGTTCTATAATATATCATATATTGTCTTATTATATATTATATATTGTTCTATTATATATTTTTCTGATATAATGTATATATTGTTTTATTATATATTGTATATTGTTCTGCTATATATTAGATATTATTCTATTATATATTATATATTGTTCTAATATATATCATCTATTGTTCTATTATAATTTATATATTGTTTTATTATATATTGTATATTGTTCTATTATATATTAATATTACTTTATTATATATAGCCAGCTATAAAGCTTAGTTTAGTCGGGCACAAGAACGCAATATACAAACACCCAGGGTATTTCCAATCCATGAAGAATTTTTAGAGAAGATAGATGGCGAAAAATTCGCTCAATTAGCGCTGCTCAAAATTTTAGGTATTCGTTCTGTAGGTTAAGATTCATTGTTTGATTTGGTTTTTACGGCTCATCAACCTTTTTCAGATTATTTAAAGCCAGAAAATATTTTTATACTGTAAGAGTGTTTTGGAGATAATAATGCTTTACTGATGTAAGTCTTACTAATTAATGCATAGCTTGAGAAAGAGGTGGATCCATACTTCTCCCAAGGGTACTTGGGCGTAACTGAATATAACGAACCCGACTGAAATTTGTACTCGGCTCTCCAATTTCCTATTACGCGTCGTTATTCATTACACCACCCGCATACATAAGTTTACAGCACACCTGATATTTCCAAGCGGTCACCCTTCTAGGTTTGACCTTGCTTAACTTCGGTGATCGTACGAGAACCGGTGCTTCAAAATGATATGGCCGTGAGTTGTACGTTAGAAAGTATAGCTCCCCGACAGTTGCTCTCATATGTGTACCTCCACAAATTCGTTGAAAAAAGAGCATACCATAATGAAAAAATGCCTCAAATTTGATAAAAACAAAGTTTTAGCGTCAAAATCCTCATGTTATTAGTAAAAGGAAATACCAAACGATTTTTTTTATTTAATTAAATTTTTTTAATCTTTTCTAGCATGTTCGAAAATTTGGAGAAAAATTTTTTTTTTTTGCGCCAGCAGGGGGGGGGGCAAATATTAGTTAATGATTAGTAAAGGAAATTTTAGCGTCTTTTTGCAGTAAAAAACACATTCATTTGGAAATTCTTGTAAAAATCAAATGATTGTCGGATATCAATGAAACAATGGACTTATTGACAAATGAATGAAATTATTTTACAAATATTTTAAAGAAAATCTTGGTCAAAATATATATTTTTTACATCTGTTCCCTCCCACCGCAACTTACTTAAATTTATGAAATTTACAGGAATTAAATTTCAATCCCTTATTAGTTAAAAGCAGAAATTATTAAAGAATTTAAATCAGTTTCTTTTGTAAAGCAGAAGCACCATTTATGGAAAATCTGTTTTGAATCGTAAAGTAAAACATGCAATAAAACTAAGATATTATTTATGCAGAAAAGCTTTTAATTATTTTTATGATTAAAATATATTAAGGACATTATTGTCTTAAGAAAAAATTCGATGAATAATGAATTTTTACAAGAACTGTTTTCATTTTAGCAAAATTTGAATTAAAATGATTTATTAAGTTTAAATTTTTTTAAAAATTCTGTATTAATTTCGCAATTTTAGGTTATATTATTATCAAGCAGAAACTATAATTACTAAACATAAATTGAAAAGCCTAGTAAAAGTCATCAAAAATCAATATTGAAAAAATAATAATTTTTTGTATATCTATAAATGTGCCAATTTTTGTAGATACGAACGTTCTATACGACACTATTAGAAACTAAGAGCGATTTCTATGGTAGATTTAAAACCAAAGTATTTAAAATTCAATAAGACATTAGACTACAGAGAAGATTGCTGAGTACTTAAAAATTATATATAAAAGGCGCTCACATTATATTCTTCAATTATGCTTCACAGATAAAGCTCCCCATTCCGTATAACAAACAGCTAATATTCCTCAAATAAAGTTTCAGAAAAGTATTTTTTATTATTAGAATATTTTTTTATTAAAGAGAATTACATTCTGATGACAGATCGCTAAAAACGGAGCTAAAATAAAAAAAATGTCCAGTCAATTTAAATTAGTTTTGAAATACAGCAAAGTATTTTTCTTATTGAAAATATTAAATTTAATCTATTAGCTTGAAATTAGAACTAAAATAAAAACTTCGAAAAAAGTTTTAAGTTTAAAAGAATAATTTTAAACCTTAGGTATCACGAATTTGTGGAGGTCAGTCAGTGATATACGTTTAAGAGATTATGTATCTTTCGTTACATGACTGACGAGGCAGATTTTTTCCTGTATTAGGTTGCCATTTCTTTATTCGGGAGACCAGTTGCCATCCAACGCTAGGGAACCCGGTTTGTCCTGCTACTTACCCCATATGAAGGCGGGGAGAAAAAGAGGATTCATACTTTTCCCAAGGGTATTAGCACGTAAGTGAATCTAATGGATTCGACTGGAATTCGAACTCTGCTCTCCGATTCCTTAATCCAAGCCGCTATGCATTACTCCACCGTGTCTCCTGCTTCTGGGGGGGGGGTGCCTACTCCAATATGTAACACTTGGCACCGATTATCTTAATCAGGCAGAAGGTCTTAGTAAAGGATCACTAAATAAGGATTGAATACACAGTGCTTTGCGAAGCTACCTTGTTGAAACTTGATTTACGGTTGATACCCTAAACTACAAAGATTTAATAGGCATAACTTTCGCATACGATTTAATTTCCTTTGAAAATCTTAATTCAGAATAACTTTAAGTCCTGTGGAATTTGAAACAAATATCCGGCAAATAAACATAGCATATGTACAAAAAAAAAAAAAAAAGCTAAAGAAATGAATACTTTTTAGATTGAAAGCCAAATTAAAAGGAGATAAAAAAAGAAACCAAAAAATGAATACTTAACCCCTAAATCTAAATGTAATAATAAACAATGATTGCTATTTTTGCGAACGACATAGACTTCATGCGAATTTAAAGAGGCTGTTTGTAGCCATATGGAATCAAAGCGTAAAAACAAATCCTTTAAGCGTTTTCAAACATGAATCGCAAGCCAAGCACTTATGGACCAGATGCAAACCCTTACGTAGACGCCCTTTTATCACACACACACACACACACACACACACACACACACACACACACACACACATATATATATATATATATATATATATATATATATATATGGGGGGTCTTATATATATGGAGAAGGCAAATTGAATAGCCAATGAAAAATTACACACTCTCAATAGCAGCAAACAAGGCATATACAATAAACTAAAACATGTCCAACCGGAAGAAATTATACAGAGACTTGTCCTCTGGGAGATTGTATCTCCAACGGAAAGAAATAATATTTACGGTAATTTTCTCGTTTCCTTTAAAAATGACACCAAAAAGCTTGTCCGTGAATAAGAAAGGATCCCATTAAAAAAATAAGTAGACAAAACTTGTGCTTGTACAGCTATCGACGGACCCCAAGGGTCCCGTCTACCGAGTTTCACTCACAAGGCTTCGGTCAACCCGTGGTAGGGTTTTCAAAAGAAACTTTATATACTCGATTATAGTGCGGGACTTTATGATCAGATTCATACGCAACAACAGGGGCTCGCACTATACATAGGTCATTTTTTACGAGGTTTAAAATCATGTATTATCGGTGACCGGTTGCACTATACTCAGGTAGATTTTTTCCGAAGAGGGTTAAAATTTATGCAAACACATTCAGGGGTAGCACTATACAAAGGCAACTGTTTTTTGAAGAGGTGAATAATCAGGCATTTTCCGTTGACCGATTGCACTATACAAAGGTAGATGTTTTTTTCTGAAGGGGTTAAAATGCATGCAAAAAAAATTCTGAGGAATTATTATGCACAGGTATTTTTTTTTTTGAACAGGTTAAAAATCATGCAGTTTTGGTGAACGGTTACACTGGAATTTTTTTTATGGGGGGGGAGTAAAATTCAGACAAAAACATTCATAGATCTGATAGCTGTTTCCTGGAGAGGTTTAAAATTCATGCAAAAAAAAAAAAAAATCTAGGTTAGCACTATGGCCAGCATTATACACGAGTATATTAGGTTTCCAGTCGCACTTGTATTTGCAACAAAATAGAATAGACCAGAACAGACTGTGACAGCTAAAGGCATCGTTGTAATATATATATATATATATATATATATATATATATATATATATATATATATAATTATTTATTTAAAAATATGATTCCAACACGCTACATAAGAGTTCTCACGTTTCAAAACAAGAGCCGAAAACTTCAATATAATTATTAGAATTAAATTGAATTAAATTACTAAGCTCTGTTCCATCTTCAAGCGAAATTTTTTGGGAATCCGCTTGAAGATGAATTTCGCTTGAAGATGAATTTCTACTTTTGTATCGAGCACTTTTTTTTTAAAAATAATAACAAAAATACTAAAGAACTTTGGATTATTTACCTAACGAGTTCTTTCCTATTCTATATATTCTTCATATATATATATATATATATATAAAATCATGTATGTATGTATGTATATATATGAACTGGTTATAAATCATGCATTTTCAGTGATCGGTTAGACGGTTAGGTGAACAAATCATTTTTCCTGGGTTGTATCTATAGTTATGCATACCATGCTTTTCAAGTAACTCATCTTCCCGCTTCAATTATATGGGGTGTTAATGTTTGTTCCCAAAATTAATGAAGAAAAATAAATGAATACAAATAAACTGTATAAAAAAACGACTACAAATATTAGAAGCGTTAACCATAAAAAACAAACAATCAAAAATGTGACTTTACATATTTATCAGTAACGCCACAGGATCTCTACATTGTAATGTGAAAAATGTGATATTCCGTTGTTATGTAACACAAGGCACTAATTAACGCCACTCGAAGTTATCATAACAACGAATATCTCATTGCAGAATAGTAAAACCCAGTTGCTAATGTATTACTCTTTATTTCTTTTCTTTTGTATTAGGTTTAATTTGGTTTGGTTTGTTTTATGGCATATCAACCTCAATGGGTTATTTGATGCCGACAAAATTTTCTTTGTTGGTAATATTTTTTCCAAAAATCTATTTCTGGTAACAATTTTCCTTCGCCGGTAATATGTTTTTTTTTTTTCCAAAACATATATTGCTGGTAATATTTGTTTTTCAAAAATTTATTGCTGGTAATATTTTTTTTTTACAAAGTATTTCTGGTATTAAAACCTATTTTTACACTTTCATAGTGTTTTGACCCCAGTTTGGGGGTTAACTATTTGCCCATAGCTGGGACCCTAACAGGTGCTATCATCACGGCTCAGGGTGAACCTAGGAACACCAGCAATTAAGAGGTGGTTCCACGCTCCTCAAAACCTCTTGATCAGAGGCCTTGCTGTCGGACGTAGTTTATCATCTTACCCATGACGCGGACGTAGTTTATCGTTATATCCAGGACGCGGATGTAGTTTATCGTATTACCCAGGACGCGAATGTAGTTTATTGTCATACCCAGGACGGGGATGTAGTTTATTGTCATAGCCAGGACGAGAATGTAGTTTATCGTCTTACCCAGGACGCGGATGTAGTTTATCGTCTTACCCAGGACGCGGACGTAGTTTATCATCTTACCCAGAACGCGGATGTAGTTTACCGTCATACCCAGGACGCGGATGTAGTTTAACGTTATACTCAGGACGCGGATGTAGTATATCGTCATACACAGGACGCGGATGTAGTTTATCGTCATACCCAGGACGCAGATGTAGTTTACCATCATACCCAGGACGGGAATGTAATTTACCGTCATACCCAGGACGCGGATGTAGATTATCGTCATACCCAGGACGGGGATGTAATTTAACGTTATACCCAGGACGCGGATGTAGATTATCGTCATACCCAGGACGCGGATGTAATTTACCGTCATACCAGGACGGTCTTTTGTATTAGTTTTCATCTAATTTTAATTATTTGTAATGCAGTTTTTTTTTCTCTCTTTAGGATGGTCACAGAATGTAGTCAAAAAAAAATTTGAATTGCGTATTGAATTACTTGGTGTTAAATGGAATCTTAGACTTGTGGATAAAATGAGCAGAACGCCTACTCGATTCAAATGTGACACATGCTATCTAACTAGGTCACCCGTCGGGATAATCTCACGTGTCATCATAGGGGTTTCGGCTGCGCATATATAAAGAGACGGTGGACGGAGAGTTGCGTACTGAACATTTCGGCCCCCTAGCCAAACGCGTCCCTAGATAATTGCGTACCTCTGATAACTTTTTGAAGTCGTCATTTTTTAAAGAGTTTTTTAATATAGAAATTTGCACACCAATACCTTTAATTACACTAAACAAGTAGTTACCATGAATAAAAAAGAGAGACAACTTTTTTAAAGCAAGAGAAATTTTTTTAAAGCAAGAGAAAATTAGGCTAGCAGTTTCAGTTTACTCTAGCAGTGCATACTACAAACATTTAATAGATTCTGGATTTTATAGATTATATTTTTATTTGGAACCCATGACTAAGTTCCGAAAATCAAACACTAGTGGAAAAATATTTATAGATGAGCGACCATTATCATGAGAACAACACCGATGAAACAAAAACATACTGGCGATGTGTAGAGTGATCTTGCAACACTGTTAATGTATCATTGCATTTTAAACAAAACTAAGCTTTTAATTATTTTTATTGTATTCCTTTTTTAAAAATGTATGATTACGACCTATGCTTTTTTAAAAATTTATAGTAATTGCCTTTAAAAGCTTCAAAAAATTATCAGAAGGCCGCAATTATCTAAGGACGCATTTGTCTAGGGACCCAATTATCTAGGGACCCAATTATCTAGGGACGCATTTGTCTGGTACGCCATTGTCCGAGACGTAAATGTCCAAGAACCATTAAGAGACACAAGGTGCTACATTATGTGTTGTCACAATTACCTTCTGACTCTGAAAAGTTCGGTTTCATATATTGTTCAGAATAAAGGATCTTTTTGCATGACACTATTAGAGGTAAATGCCATAAATTAGGTTTATTATATTCTGCCATTGAGCACATCCAACATTCTGCTGTCGAAGACTTTACCACAATCGTGGAGAGATAGCTTTCGGGTGTTATAGCTTGCCAAAGAGCAACCTGTGATTTGATCCCAAAGCTTTTTTTTTTTTCAAAATCTATGGCCAAAAAATTATCAGAGGTACGCAATTATCCAGGGACGCATTTGTCTAGGGACGCAATTGTCCGGGACGTAAATTTCCAGTACACAACTGTCCTAGAACCATTAAGAGACACAAGGTGCTACATTATGTTGTCACTTCTGACTCTGAATAGTTCGGTTTCATCTGTTGTCCAACATAAAGGATCTTTTTGTATGGCACTATTAGAGTTAAATGCCAGAAATCCGGTCTTTTATATTCTGCCATTGAGCACATCCAACATTCTGCTGCCGACGTCTTCACTATAACCCTGGAGAGATGGCTTCCGGGTGTTATAGCTTGCCAAAGAGCAACCCGTGATTTGGTCCCAGAACCACATTCGGTCTTGAATTCAGTATAGTCTTTCTGCTAGACCGATTGCCAACCACGGCTAAAGAACACAGCCTGCACTGATTTGAACCCATAGATAGGAGGGGGGGAAGAGATCGATTAATACCGTTCCCAAGGCTATTTGTACGTAAGTGAATGTAATGAACTTGACTGGTATGCGAACTCGGCCCTCAGATTTCTCATTTCGAGCCGCTATCCGTTACAACACACACACAAAGATCCTTACGCTCGTCAATAGGAAACTTGTTGTTCCCCTGGCAATGCAAGGCTGCATACAGCAAGAATAACAAAAAAAAATGAAACTCAGTTGGTTATTTCTACTCCAGCCGCCATGTTAACCTGACCTTACACTAACCGATTATTACCTTTCACGATCGCTGCAAAACGCTCGGATGAAAAACAAAAAAAAAAACTTCCTCTTAAGAAAACCAGATTCAAGAGTTCGTCAAAAACGAATTTTACATGAAGACCTGCGGATCTTTATCCAAAATGTATCGAATAAATGGCTGGTAAGTGGCAAGAAGTCATTGCCAATAATGGTGAATATGCACTTGAATAATACGTAACTATATCTTATTTTTTGAAGAATAAAGTTGAAAAGCAAAATGAAAATGATTTACGACTCAACCTAATCGTAAAAAATCATATATGATAATGGTAACGGTATAATTAGTCGTCTCCTTATAAGGAAACATTCAGCATTAATTGATCGAGCAGCCAGTACTGTTGTCGGTTGAAATTTATAAAATTTTTCTCTTAAAACACTTTTTCAGGAAAATTGGTTTTTCAAGTCCAGTAGCTGTTATCGCTTTTTTGCAGTATTGACAGGAGTTTCCTTTCAAACCTTTTGTTTGAAGTTGTGTGGAAAGTCGACATATTGATTATATCATTAATTTCTCTCCGAGTTACATGTGATATCCATTTTATCTTTTGCTGAAAGTCCTCAAGCGATGTGATGGCTGTTATTTGATACTGCTTTGTGATTGTGTAGCGCCAGTCCACAAGGTTCGGAAGAAGTGTGGTTTTCGCCAAGACCCAAACTCATTTTTAACCATTGATCTTAAAAAGCGATTGTATACAATTGACAGTATAGATATTTCGGAACGAGTTCTATTAAAACAATATTTGAGGAAAATAGGTCCAGTAACTGTTATCGTTCTTTCCAGTATTGATGGAGGTTTCCTTCCTAACCTTTTGTTTGAAGTAGTGTAGAATGTCGACATCTTGATTATGTCATTATTATTTTTTCGATGTGATATCCATTTTAGTTGCTGTTATTGAAAGTCCTCAAGTGATATGGTTTCTGTTACATTTTAAAGTTCTTTGTGATTTTGTAGCGCCAGAGGCTTCACTCGCTCAAAGGTATTTTAACCATTGATCTGATAAAGTGGCTGTATACAGCTGACAGTTTAGATATTTCTGAACAGGTTTAGCGCCACGCATGACATCCACGCAAAAGTGTATAATTCACGGAAGTTGAAATTTTATTGTGAGAGATAATGATTAGCATTAGAAAAAGACAGTTGAAATTTCTAGGACACATAATGAGGATAGAGGGCTTGGAAAATTTAATATTCACAGGACAGATTGAAGTCAAGCGGGACAGAGGAAAACAACGCATAACCTATCTAGTAATCTTGAGTAAATGGATGGTAGAGCAAGGTTTAGGAGAAATAACAAAAAAAAAATATAACATTTATTAAGAGATACAAAGGACAGGAAATCGCGGAGAGCCATGATCGTTAACTTTCTGAAAAAACACGGAACAGTGAAGAAGAATGATGAGACGTCCGTATATTCCATTTTTTTTATTTCGTTACTAACAGTGATATCCGGCGTTGCAATGGTTCGGTCCGTTTATTTGCTCTGTTGCGCCATGTAATCATTTTTTGTTTGTTTGTTAAGATTTGTATCTGCCGTAAAATGGTATTAGCGAAACTGTCATAATTACGACACCGTAATTTCTACTAATTGGAATGATTGCCTTGAACAGGAAGAACGTTGCTTGGTTAGTTGGTTATTTTGTTTTACGGCATATCAACCGCAGTGGGTCATTTAATTAAGGCCATTGTTTTGGAATGGATTTTAGCATAGTTTTTGTAGAATATATATATATATATATATATATATATATATATATATATATATATATATATATATATACCACTGCGGTTGATATATATATATATATATAAATTAACTGATTTAGACATATGATCCCATCGCTACACAGCGATCACCATGTTTCAAAAACCAAAACTAAAAACTTCAAATTCAATTATAAAATTAAATTCAAAGTATTAATTCTGTTATATCTTCAATCGAATTTTGGAAATTTACTGAGTTTTAAAAGCACATACATTGATAATTTTTGTTTCCAAAGATACCTAGGAATCAATCATTTAAACAGGGGCGGTAGCGTGTTCATTTTTATTAACTATTATTGTATCAATTATAAAAAAAGAAAGAAAAAGTAATAAGTAAAAAAATCCTAGAAAGGGTTAATCAACAAATTAAAGAAAAAATAGACCTGAAACATATATGTATATATGCAATAGTACTTGGCCACTCATATTTTTGATTTTGCTTTTATAAAATCTAGTATCCTAGATGGCGTTATTTTCATAAAGAGTTTCTTGAAATTACTTGTTTGGTAATATTGTTTCCGCACTTGCTTTAAGTTTATACACTCAAGCAGTATATGTTTAACTGTGAATCTTTTTTGACATGTAGTACATCTTGGGGATTCTGTGTCCTCCAGTAAAATGATGGTGGGTGATGTAGGTGTGGCCTATGTGAAGGAAGAAACGACAAAGTGTCTAAGAATCACATTTAGTTGATGTTTGGCACGAAGACTCAATCTACACTCAATCTACATCTTTCTGATCATAGCTCAATTAGATCTCATTTAAATATTCATGGAAACCTACTGGACCCTATTCGTAACATACTTGTTGACAACACAAATATAATAGCATCATCTACATGCAAAACAAAGTCTAAAAATAATGGAAGCCTTATTAATAAAAGCAAAAAAAAAAAAAACACTTAATAATATCAACTATGAACATGGACACAATATCTTGACCGTGTTTTGAAAAATGATAACCTTATATAAATACATACATGCAACAAACTATTTCTTATTCAACAGTTAAAATATTTTATCCTTGAAAATGGGTAAATGTATAGCCGAAAGCGCTCGGAAAAAAAGAACATTAGGACAGTTTTTATATCAGAAAAGAAAAAAAAAATAGATCGCATGAGAAATTGTATAAAAAACTAAATCAAAACACCTTTTCTGTCGTATTCAATGAAACATGCATGAAAGAAGGGTTGCTGCCTAAATACATACATATATATATATATATATATATATATATATATATATATATATATATATATAGATAGATATGTTGGTACCGCCAGATATTTTCTAAAAAAAAAAGAGCATACCATGATGAAAAAGTCTCTAAATTTTATAGAAAAGTGTTATTGTCAAAATCATTATATTATTAAGAGGAAACATCAAATTATTTTTTAAATTATTTTTGGCGTCTTTTTTTAATTAAATTATTTAATCCTTTCCACCACGTTCGAAATTTTGGTTTAAAGTCTTGGTTTTCTTGTGTCAGCGGGCTTGGCAAAGATGAGTATATGCATTTTCAGCGTCCTTTTTGTCGTTAAAAACACATTGTTTGAGAAATTCTTGCAAAAATCAAATAATTGTCGGATTTTAATTAAATTTTCAGGACCTATTAAAAATGAATTAAATTATTTTCGGGATTTTTTTAGAAAATCTTGGTAAAGATATTTTTTTCACCCCCGCCACTATTAACTTAATTTTATGAAATTTTAAGAAATTAAAATTTCAGCCTCTTCATATTTATATTAGTTAAAAGCAGGATTCCTTGAAGAATTTCAATCATCAGTTTGGCTTTGTCGAATAGAAACCCCATTTACCAATGGAATTGTAAAATAAAAAAAAATCAATAAAATTATGACCTCATTCAATGAAAAAAGCTTTTAATTACTTTTATAAATAATATATATTAAGGTAACTATTGGCTTAAGAAATTTTTTTCTATGAATAATGTATTTTTACAAGAATTGTTTTCATTTATTTTATTTTTTATTATAAAAATTATTAAATTTTAAATCTTTTAAAAGTCTGTATTAATTTCAGCATTATAGATGATATTAATAAGTGAAAACTATATTTAGTAATCATAAATGGAAAAGCTTAATACAAATCATCAAACAACAATATTTCTAAAAGCATTTAAAAAATTTTTTGTATGTGTATAAACGTGCCCATTTTTGGAAGTACAGAAGACCATGCGCGACATTATCGGAATATAATTGTGATAACTATAGTAAGTTTATAGTCAACATGTCTAAAATTTAATAAAACATTAGATTACGGAGAATATTTTCCTAATTTTGTAAATTTAATATTATACAAAAAGGGCACTCACGTCATTTTCTTAAATTATGTTTTACAGATAAAGTCTCCATTGAACAGCACATTAAACCTGTAATCAGGTATTCAATACGTCAAAACAGCTGCTGTCGGATTAAGACCACACCTGCAGTCGGATTAAATGCATTTCTGCGATAT
>CAHIKZ030000555.1:457500-482500 GCA_903632075.3 Acanthosepion pharaonis
GAAGCCATTTCTGTCATTAGGTCTCTGGCTGGAATCCGGAAGAAAATGTGTATACAGCAGAAATCAAAAGAAATAATAATAATAATAATAATAATAAGTAGAAGAAGAAGAATGCAAACGGCAGAAGGCAGGATGAAAATCTGTCAAAGAACATGAAAAAAAAAAGAAACTTTATTCAATATTAAACGAAGCCAAACAATTCAAAAAGAGAATTTCAAGTGGGTGAAGAAATGCAAATCAAGCATAATACATCTGCTGCAGTGACGGAGAATCTAAAAAAGAAAGCAAATGCAAATACGATAGCATGATAAGCATTTTCATGGTCAATTCTATGCCCTTACCAAAAAAGCTGATGTAGACAAACCCCCTGTCCATCAGTGATTACGTAGTGCAAGGTTAAATGTTGAAAGCGGGGGTTTTATTCTTGTGTGCACAGAACAAATGCATGCTAACTAGAAATTACCAAGCTCACATAATAAAAAATTGTGTTAACCCGAAATTCAGATTCTGTGATAAATATCCAGAAACAATTGACCTTCTTGTATTAGGTTTCACAGTATTAGGACCGACTGAATATAAAACTCGGCATGATAGATTGGGCCAATATTTGCACTGGAAAATCTGCAATTTTCACGGGAAGAAAACCGCATGATACTGGTATAAATATCATCCAGACCCGGTTACAGAGATAGGACCTGTAACAATTTTATGGGCTTTAAAATACATAGAGACAGAACAATCAAAGCTAATCGCTCAGACATTTTGATCAAAGATCACAAAAACAGAATGTGCTTTCTTACTGACATGGCAGTCCCTACAGATTGTAATGTATCTTTGAAGATCTTCAAAAAACTATCAAAATACAAGGATCTTGAAGTAGAAATCTAAAACAAATGTGGCGCATGAGGATATCAATAATTCCACTTGTAGTTGGAGTTCTCGGATTGATTGGAAAAAGGTTCCAGTAGACTTATTGAAGAGATTACTGGTAGCTGATGACTTAAAGAAATGCAAAAATGTATTCATACGTAGAGCTCACATACACACCTAGTCAAAATCTTAAGACCAGATACAAAAAGTTTTTAAAAAATATAAAATACTGTTACTTCAATGAAAATATTTTTGCTAAACATTTACATTTAATTAGAAAATGTAGTTTATCAACAAACAAGTGATAATTGTAAGCTTTTAATTTATTAATTTAATCAAATATTGAAAAAAAAAAAAAGAATATCAGCCATAAACACCTTGTCTGTCCCTGTGGTGCAATACAGTTTCAACATCCTTTCAATATAGCTGAATTAAGCGAATGGACGCCAAAACGAGAAAGCTTCTCACTTGCCACCGCATGCATCATCCTAAAGGTGATGTTGATCGTCTGTATGTGTCCAGATCCGAAGGAGGCAGAGGATTAGTTCAACTAGAACGGTCTTACAAAACTACAACAATTGGCCTTCAAAGATACCTGGAAACTATAGAAGACTAGATGATATGTGTCAAAGAAGATGAAAGTAGTAAACGACTTTATTCCGTAATGAAGGAAACCAACAAGTTCAAAATGGAGTTTCAAATGGGTGAAGAAATACTTGTAAAGCACAATGCACCGACTGAAGCTGCAAAATACTTTTTAAAAAAATAAGAAAGGAAAGGCAAATTCAACTGACCAGATACAGAAACAATGGCTTCACAGTCAGTACTCTGCCCGTACCAAAGAAGCTGATGTAGACAAAGCCCGTACGCATCAGTGGCTCCGTAGTGCAGGGTTAAAAGCAGAAACCGAAGGTTTTACCCTTGCTGCACAGGTGCAATGTTTGCTAACTAAAAATTATCAAACACCCATACTGAAAAATTAGCCCAAAATATAGATTATGTGATAAATATCCAGATACAATTGACTATCTTGTGTCAAGTTGCCCGGTATTGGAACCCATGAATATAAAATCCAGCATGACAGAGTGGCCCAATATTTGCTCTGGAAAATCTGTAGCTTTTACGGAAAGGAAACTGCAAGTAATTACTATGAACACCACCCAGACTCGGTTACGGAGATAGGACCTGTAACAATTTTATGGGACTTCATAATATACACAAACAGAACAATAAAAGCTAATCTCCAAGACATCGTGATTAGAGATCGCAAAGAGAAAGAGTGTCTCCTTATTGATATGGCAATCCCTGCAGACTGCAATGTATCTTTGAAGATCTCCAAAAATACTATCAAAATACAAGGACCTTGAAATTGAAACCTCACAAATTTGGCACATGAGAACATCAGCAATTCCAACTGTATTTGGAGCCGTCGGGTTGACTGCAAATGATTCCAATAGACATATTTATGGAATTCCTGGTAGCCCATGCCTTAAAGAAACGCAAAAAGTTTTCTCAGGCGTATACCCCATACCTTACGAAGAGCTTTATCTATGTAAAATATCTGTGATTGTTTTCGTTTTTTTCGAAATTGCTCAGTAAAAAATTTCATGGTGCCTTTTCTGAGCTTAGGTTTCTGGTCAGGACCGGGAAAGAAATGAGCATATACCACAAAGCAAAGGAAATAAAACAACAGAACAAAGAAACAACAACAATGAAAGCTAACCGCCCAGACATTGTTATTAGAGACAGCAAAGAAAAAAAGTGCCTCCTTATTGATATGGCAGTCCCTGCAGACTGCAATGTATCTTTGAAGATATTCAAAAAGCTATCAAAATACAAGGACCTTGAAATAGAAATCTCAAAATTGTGGCACATGGGAACATCAACAATCTCTGTTGTAGTTGGAATCCTCGGATTGGTTGGAAAAGATTCTAGTAAACTCACTGAAGGGATTCCTGGAAGTCCATGCCTCAAAGAAATACAAAAATTAGTTCTCACGAGTACAACCCACGCTTTACGAAGGGCGTTATCTGTGTAAAATATGTTTGCGGATTTTGGGTTTTTTTTTTTTAATTGGTCAGTGGAAAATGTCATGATGCCATTTCTAACCTTAGGTCTCTGGGCGGGACCCGGAAAGAAATGAGTACAAATCAGAAATCAAAGGAAATAATAATAATAATAATAATAATAATAATAATAATAATGAATTCAAAAGAAAGTGCTATCATGTTGATGTTCAATAATCAAGAGATCAAAATCTTGTAGAGAAAGCACCTGAGAAACTCTGCAGATATACCAATCTTCGCAATGGCATGACCCATTCATTGCATGTCGATACTGCCATGGTGGTCATCATCTTTAGTGCATTAAGCTCCATTCCAAGGCTTTTAAACAATAATCCAGAAATTCTTGGAATCAAGACCCATGATTCAACTCTGAAGAAATCGGCATAATTTGGAACTGATGCTCTCTGTCTGAGGTCAAAGCGATTTGATAGTACAGGGTCTTCTTTCCCCGCCGATCGTTCCAAGCCCGTTCCCTTGGCTGTGGTTTCGCTAGATAGTAGGTAGGGACAGTTGGAATCTCGTTGATCCGTTCATTCGCGTCACTAATTAGATGACGAGGCATTTGGCTACCTTAAGAGGTTTATCATGGATTCGTTCCAGTCTTCATGCGTGTTCATTGAACCAGGCCAGTTTTCTGGTTTGCATCCTGTATCTCACAGGTTACTAGGAAAAGAAGAATATAATATGTGGGACATTCCTGGCAAAAATAAAGTTTAACTGGGCAGAAATTGACTTCTTGGGACACCAAAAGATGGACGCACTAAAATCGTCGTCGATTTAAAATGAATATTCAACAATTATGCGAAGATACTGGATACAAATCAGAAAACCTGCCGGGTGCAATGAATTCACGTAAAGACTGAAAAGAGACAAGAGAATCCGTTCAAATAGCAGAGAGAGAGAGAGAGAGAGAGAGAGAGAGAGAGAGAGAGAGAGAGAGAGAGAGGATATGTATTAGATAAAGCCGGACCCATTATATACTAGAGACATTTTCGTCGTTGTGGATTGAGTATATATTTAGTGATTTAATATCTCATGTATACATATTTTTCTGAATTCTTTGAGATCAGACTTCTGATGAATTCTGAGACTTTTAGATGAGTTGCTAATATTCAATAAAATATTTTATTGTTTTGTCGTTTTTTATCACGATATTCTGAACAAAAACCAGAGAATATGATGCTCGAAATGTTACATAAAAACAATAGAAAAATGACAGAAATGCCATGAATGCTAAATGTACATATATATTTGTATACATAGAAGATGTATCTCAGTCTGTACATATCTGTTCATATCTATCTATCTATCTATCTATCTATCTATCTATCTATCTATCTATCTGTCTCGATCTGTTCATTATCTATCTATCTATCTATCTATCTATCTATCTATCATGCTGCCTAAATATACACACACACACACACACACACACACACATATATATATATATATATATATATATATATATATATATATATATAGTCATCCACATACAAGCGAGTTTCGCTGTATCACAGGTCGTTGGTGTGGATAGACATCCGATGTTTTGGAATTACTCTTTTCACTATAGTGCTCGATAGAATAACGAGAGCGTAATACATACATACATATATATATATATATATATATATATATATATATATATATATATTCAACTTACCCTGAAGATCCGTTTAGGTAAAACCTAGTTAGGTTGTTCCTGGCTCTTTAGGATTTATTTCATTTATATATATATATATATATATATATATATATATATATGTGTGTGTGTGTGTGTGTGTGTGTGTGTGTGTGTGTATTTATTTTATTGAATACGACAGACATGTGGCTTTGATTTAATAATTTTTTTCTTTTTGGATGATAAATTATATAAAAACTGTCCAAGTGTCCAATCTTTCTTTTTATCCCAGCACTTTCGGCTATACATTTAGCCATTTCCAAGGTTGAAATATATTAACTGTTAACAAGGAATATAGTTAATATATTTCAACCTTGAAAATGGCAAAATGTATAGCCGAAAGTGATCGGATAAAAAGAAAAATTGGACAGTTGGATAGTTTTTATATAATTTATCATTCGAAAACAAAAAATATATTAGATCCCATGAGAAATTGTATAAAAACTTAATCAAATCGCCTTATCTGTCGTTTTCAATGAAATGTGCATGAAAAAGGATTGCTGCTTAAATACACAAATTTATATATATATATATATATATATATATATATATATATATATATATATATATATATATATATATATATATGTGTGTGTGTGTGTGTGTAATGATCGAAAAGTAACTGGAAAACAATAAGCATAAAACAAAAAAATCGGATATTATTACAATAAAAATTAAATGTCTATTAAATGAAAGAAGGAACATGGAAGAAAAAAAATATGGGAAAATGATGGACAGTAAGATTTATGAGTAAAAAAAAAGATAGAATGAATGGAATAAAATAAATAGATGAATGTAAAGTTAGTTTAATGTTTAAAGTTAGACAAAGAAAGAGGGAAAGAAAGAAAAAGTCAAAGAAAGAAAAAAGAAAGAAAGCGATAGAAAAATAAGGAGAGAAGACGTTAATAAAAGAGGAAAGAAAGAAAACGATAAAAGAATCACAATAATTAGAGAAAACATTCAAAAAGACAGAAAGCGATAGAAGAATAACAATAAGTGGTGAAGAGGTTAAGAAAGAAAGAAAGAAAACGATAGAAGAATCACACTAATTAGAGAAGACGTTCAAAAAGAGAAAGAAAGAAAGAAAGGGATAGAAGAATAACGATATCTAGTGAAGACGTTAAGAAAGAAAGAAAAAAAACGATGTAAGAATTACAATAATTAGAGACTACATTGAAAAAGAAAGAAAGAATGAAAGAAAGCGATAGAAGCATAAAAATAAGTAGTGAAAAGGTTAAGAAATAAATAAATAAAGAAAGAATGAAAGAAAGAAAGAAAGAAAGCGTAGAAGCATAACAATAAGTAGTGAAAAGGGAAAGAAAGAATGAAAGAAAGAAAGAATGAAAGAAAGAAAGAAAGAAAACGTTAAAAGAATCACACTAATTAGATAAGACGTTCAAAAAGAGAAAGAAAGAAAGAAAGCGATATAAGAATCACAATAATTAGAGAAGACATTGAAAAATAAAGAAAGAAAACGATAGAACAATAAGTAGAAAGAAAAAAAGAAAGTGATAGACGAATAACAATAAAGAGTGGAGACGTTAGAAAAAGAAAAAAGAACAACATATATATGGGGTGAATATGGAGTGAAGACGTTAAGAAAGAAAGAAAGAAAGAAAGAAAGAAAGAAAGAAAGAAAGAAATGTAATAGTTTGCCAAACGGGAAATATAGCAAGTGAGCAAGCAAAAATCAAAGAAAGAACGGAAGAGATAGAGGAATGACAATAAGGAGTGAAAGAAAGAAAGAAAGAAAGAAAGAAAGAAAGAAGGTAGTAAGGGAAAGAAAGAAAGAAAGAAAGAAAGAAAGAAAGAAAGAAAGAAAGAAAAGAGCTTGTAGAAAAACGGCAGGATGTGTCGGCGATGAGAATGAAAGTAAGCGGGAACAATGAAAATGAAAGAAAAAAAAAACAAAGAGAAAAAGCATAAAGTGAAATAAAAAAAAAATGTACAAATAAATTAAAGAAAAGGAAGAAGGAAAGTGAGAAATGGGTGGGGAATGGAAAAGTGCGGAAGAAAGGAAAGACGGAGGCAAATAAATTTAATAAAGGAAGCTGTGGGATTAAAAAACTAGGGTAGCGAGAGACAAAAGAGGAACAAAGCGTATTTATTGGTGATTGACAGGTACAGACATAAAACATCATTCGACCCCAAAGGTACATAAACTTTGACAATTATCATACTGTAAAACAAGAAAGCATTCACACACACTCACTTTCTCTCACGCATGCGTGCGCAAACACACACACACACACACGATTACTACTTCCTTGAATGAATTAAAAAAAAAAGAAATGGCCGATTATATGAATGAACTGATAAGAACGTACATTGAGGTCAAACGGGAATGATCAAGAGTTCCTACCGTTGCGTACTGCAATTCAGTTTTATAATGTAGCAAGATTCTCACTATGTGGATTATGACAATAACGAGTCAAATTATAAGCTTAGTAAATGCACGGGTAGAACACACACATTTACACACATACGCACACATACATGCATACATGCATACATATGTACATAAATACACACATATACACACACACGCATATATATATATATATTCAAAAATTATAACAAGCATGTTATAACATTAATATAAAAATATGAACGGAAAAAGTTGAACGCAATGTCCATATATATAGCCATTTTGAAACAAAATGGCTATTTTTTGTAGTGATGCTATAATATACTCATGTTATAATTTTCAACACGTTAACAGAAATATCAAGGCATTTAGACTTTAGATTACGTCATGTGGCATCTGCAAAAGGGAAGTTTAAAATTTGAAGACGCTGCTAAATATTCATCAGGTCAATTGAAATCTATAAGCCTTTAAACCTTAGATTACCTGATTTAGATTTTAGAGGAAAAAAATATTACCAGAAATAGATTTTTGACAAAATATTACCAGGAAAAAAGTTCTCGGAATTAAATAACCCATTGAAACTGATATGCCGTAAACCAAACCAAACCAAACCTGATTTAGTATACACGAAAAATATTTTTTTGTATTAAATCTCTAAACGTTGAACGCACACTCAGATATATATATATATATATATATATATATATATATGTGAAGAAATATAGTCTTAAGGTGTGCTATATTTATGGGATAAAGTGCTCAATATCAGAGATAGAGCGTGTGTAAATATAAAAGTGAACATAGAAGTCAGCACTTAGAGGCGAGAGTGTGTTTGATGCTAGATGCAATCGTCAGGCAACGAGTGCTGTTATTTTTCTCGGCTATTTATATATAGGGGTCAGTGGTGCATTGTGGGTAGTCTATTTTGGCGGTTATTTTACCGGAAGTCGTTTATTTGTTTATTTATTTATTTGGGTCAAATTATTTTGCTTGTTTTTATATATTTTTATTTTTCATTTTTTTATTTTTATTTCCTATCTTATTTATTTATTTATTTATTTTTTATTTTAACCGGTGTTTTTATTAACGTAGTAAAAATGTGTTTATATCGCTTATTTAATAGTTTCGTTTTAGTTTGGGAAGATAAAGCTATTTATTCATTTTTGGCGTTGATTGTTGTAGTTTATTCTAACTATTATTTTTTTGAGGGAACAGTTTTTAATTTGTTTATTACTTCATGTATTTATTTGGATTGATTATCTTTATTTGTTTTTTCTAACGGTTAGTTTATCGAGATCGGTTTGTTAGTTTATCTATTTATTTTGATGAATTTAGGTCAATTTATTTTACTTGTTATTATTTTTTGTTATACTGTATATTTTCTGTTTTCGTTTTTTGATTTTTAAGAAACGTAGTATTTTTTTATCATTATACAACAGTTATAGCTATTTTTTTCGTCTGATTTTTGGTTTCATTTTTATAGTCTAACTAATATTTTCGTCATAATGGTTTGCTAATTTGTTTATTATTTACTTTATTTCTTTGGGTTCATTGATTTTGTTTCTTATTTTTTATTCTATTTCGTCTATTCTATATAGATGTGATTTGGTAATTTGTTTGGGTTAATTTATTTTGCTTATTTTATTGTCATTTTGTTTATTTATTTGTTTATTTTTTAATATTATTTTATTTTTCCGTTTTCTATTTTTAGTAACGTAGTAAAAAATGTTTTCATGTCTGCATTTTGAAATGAGCTCGAATCTTTTATTTGATAATTTATTTTCGTCTGGGAAGGTAATGATAGCTATTTTTCCTACATGCAAAGTTTTCAAGTTTTTGATTGGTTGTTGTAGGGTGATGATCTTTTCCTTATTTTCCAAGATATTTTTGGTGTGATGTGCGTTTTGTTTTTAATTTCCCAGATATACTTAGAAAGCATTGTGCTGTTCGCCTATTTACTATTTGTGGAAGATGTTTTGTGTGCATAATTTCTTTGTTTCCAAGGTCCTTCAGTTACTCATATATATACCATTTCTTCATTATCTGGTGGTTTTATCGTGGCTTGGTATATTACGTTGTTTTGTAAACAATTACCGTTTAAGGGACATTCGTTCTTTATTTTGCAGTTACACGTGGGTTTAATTTGTTCGTGTGGTTCGTTGATAATTTTCCTGTTGTGCTTTTTTATTATTTGTGCCATGTTCTCGGGGCAACTGTAGCTGATTTTTACTGTGTTTTTGTTGAATATTTTGTGTAGGGTGTTTGATTCCGGGAAGTGTTTGTGTAAGAGTTTGAAGAATATTTTTCATACATTTGTTTTTACGTGTTTGCTGTACGGTGGGTTGAACCATATGATATTTCTTTTCCTGTTTGCTTTTTTGTGTTCTGTGGTGAGTATATGAGTGTTGTTGGGAATCCGCTATCTTTTAGGGCTGTTTCGTAGTCTTTCTTAGCTTTGTTAAATATGGATTCGATGGAGGAATTGTCGGAAAGCCTGCCGTTAATCGATTTTGGTATCTATTTGATTATAGAAGGTGGGAGGTTGGAAGATGTGTGTATATAGAGTGGTTTATCATTGGGTTTTTTGTATGGTTTATATGTGCCTTTTCTTAGGTTGAAGGTAACATCCAGAAAATCTACTTCATTTAGATTAGTTTTTATATCTATGTCGAATCCGTTATTTTTAAAAATCTTTATTATTGCTTTTCTAGTTTTGTCTGTGTTTTGTTTGTTACAGTTTCTTAAGAATATGAGACCGTCGTCCCTGTAGAGTCCTGTAGAGTTACTACACGAACTAAGCAAAATAATAGATAGAAATGACATTTATATATATATATATATATATATATATATATATATATATATATATATATGGGCAGTAATCTTTCTTTTAGATATCTTTAGTTAAATATGACAGACAAGAAAAAATTTAATTTGTTATACCGTTCTTCCATCGTTCTCACGTTTTTTTTCTGCCTTTTGGGAATACAAACATTTTCCATGGTGTCCATTGCCCCTGCTGGCAAAACTATATATATATATATATATATATATATATATATATATATATATATATATAATTAAATAAATAAATAGAAAGTTTAAAGAATTATCTACTGAGTTTCCCCATTTTTATTTATTAAACAGAATTTTGCTAAAAATGTGTTCACTGGCAGGGATAATATATACTGTTTAATAAATATAAATGGGGCATCTTTTAAATTACGAAATATTCTCTATAATAATGTTTGAATTAATAAAAATATCCATGCATATATATATGACTGTTTCGCTGTATCACAGCTCTTCAGTGGGGCTAGACGTCCGATTGCTTCAAGCTGAGATCGAAACTCGAGCGATTTGGAATCAGGGATTCTACCCCTATATATATATATATATATATATATATATATATATATATATATATATATAGGGATCAAATATAGATCAAATATAGTTCGGAATCCGACAGAATAATAAGATAAAGAACAAATACGAAATGTTTATCGATCTAACATATTTTATTTTTTATTAAAGCTTCATCAGAGAATGAGATGTGGAGTAAAAGAAGAAATAAATTCTGGTATTTTTATTTTTGTGTTGTTTGATTTGCATTGATCAGTTATGTTTCATATGCATTCGACTCTTTAAATCAACGTTAGTAGAATTTGTAGTGTTCCGAATTCAATGTGAAGACGCGTCCATCCGAACTTGCAAGAAATTAACGGATTCCAAGCCTATCTGAAAAACTGTAACTATTACTATATGTATATAAGTGGATAAAGATTATAGTTTATCTATGTGGGAGTCAGTTGATAGAGTGTATTCGTAAGTGTATGTGCGTATGTGTCTAGTATACATTATGTTTGTTGTTTTCCGCATGTTGTTTTAGGAACGTTTTTGCGTACATACCGTTTGTTTTGTATAGGCATACGTTAGATGCTTTAAGAATGGAGTCAGTAATGGTTGGTGATTTAATATGATGTTTTTGATGTGCTTATAGTTGGCAATATTGTTATTATTAAGCTTTAGATGTACTTTCCCCGTAAAGAATTTTGTTGTTTATTTTTGTAATTAGGTTGGCGTTAGTCAAATTAAAGTTATGGCCAGTTTTGTTCCTGTGTATTTCGTGCGAGTTTAAATAGTTGCCTGAACGTAAATCTCTTTTGTGTTTTTAGATACAGGCTTTTAGATCACGTGATGTTTCCCCGATATATATATTTTTTTACACTTTAAGATTTGATAAGTACCGGCATTTGAATTGATGTTGAATTTACTTTCCTTCCTAATTATATTTCCCGATGTCTTGGGCTTGGTGATAAAGATACTAGTATTAGGGGTAACTAATGTATTTTCAAGTTTAGTAGTATAAAAATAGTAACTTTTGATATACGTAAAATTATCTATTTTAACGTATAAGCAAAGTCTACTTTCACCAGGCCGCTCTCTCAAATTAAACCAGGATCAAGCATAGGTTTATATAGATTTAGTTAATTTTACATCATAATTCATTGAGTCTAGAATCTTGGTGCTGGTTCCAATGGGTTATGTATGCTTGGATGAGTATCACCGTCGGAATTAGGGGTAGCTGCGCTATATTGAGTCTAGTTAGGTTCTTCTTCATTACCAGTGGTATGTTGCTTGTGTTGTATTGTAATGGTCCAGGTTCGAATCTCGGTAGTGGATACGCACTGCTGATGTGTGCCAAAAAGGACGAAACGGCCGTCCATTGCCTTCAGTTCAGCTTTCTTATTCTAGATTAAATGAATTATTATGTATAGTTAGTTAAATCTCCAATCTTTGTCTCTATAAGCCGATGTTTGATGTAGGTTTAATGCTCTGGATTTAGCGGCTTGGTGAAAGAAGATGTAACTCTTGAGGCCGGTTCTGGTGGGTTATGTATACTTGGATCAGTATCCCCCACCGGAATTAGGAGTAGCGGCGCTATATTGAGTCTAGTTAGTTTCCTCTTCGTTACCGCTGACCCAGTGGTATGACACTAGCGTTGTATTGTAAGAGTCCGGGTTCGATTCTCGGTAGTGGATGCGCACTGCTGATGAGCCTCAATAAGGACGAAACGGCCGTACAGAGTTTTCTGCATTCTGCTGAGGTTTCTTATTCTAGACTCAATGAATTATTATGTTATATATATATATATATATATATATATATATATATATATATATATTAAATAAAAAAAAGACCACTTTAAGGTTCTATGTAATAAATTATTTCACCACAGCCCTTTTAAAAGGACTGCGGTTCATCAGACTTTACTTCCAAACAAAAAATGAAAAGAAAATTTGCACATTTTTGACGGGTCGTATTAAACATATGTAAATTAACGAAGTGAGGAAGTGATGGGGGGAAAGAGAAGACAAGAGCGAGTTAGCAGATATTGACACATTTAAACGTTTAGGTTTATTGTCTTTAAACAGTAAGTAGGCATCTTTTAAACGAGCTGTACCCATTCCTTTTAAAAGGGCTGTGGTGAAATAATTTATTACATGGAACCTTAAAGTGGTCTGTTTTTATTGACATTATTTGCTCTGGATTTACATTGAGCTCTCTGGATTTTATCCTCCTTGGGTTTACCCATACGGATTACCTAGTTTTTTCATAAACTATATATATATATATATATATATATATATATATATATATATATATGTTGATTTATTTAAAATATGTTTTTTTTTCGCTATATTTTAAATAAATCAATTTATAATATTAATGCTCAGTAAATTTACATTGAGCACTATTTTGTAAAAATAAAAATATCTATCAGAACACCGGATTATATATCTTACTGTTCTTTCTTTCTTTCTTTCTTTTATATATATATATATATATATATATATATATATATATATATATATATATATATATATATATATATATATATATATATAATGGGTTAAATCTGACGAATATAATTTTTTGTTTATACGTTACTTTTATGGATACAACTTATTTGAATAAATTCTCTGTTTTAATTGAGCAGTATCAGTTACATTTAGCGGCCTGAAAGTTCCATAAATTTCGTAGAAAATAAGTTTTTAAGCAGTTACTTGGACTTTGTCAACCGGATAGTTCTCTGTAGCACGTCAGGTTATATGACATTTTCCTTATGGGATACAGGTTCGATTCCTGCCGGAGAATCAATATTTTCTAAAAAATTTCTTGAACATTCAGGTCAGTAAATGTAATACTGCTTAATTAAAACAGAGCATTTATGCAAATAAGTTTATCCATAAATATAACGTATAAACAGTATAAATATATATATATATATATATATATATATATATATATATATATATTTCTTTTCTCCTACTCCCCTCCCATTTCTATATATCATTTCCGTTAATTTAACCATCTAAATAGATCATGGTCTGATCACTCCTCCTACCCCAATATAAAGTACACTTGAGAGAGATATGAAATTAACCCCTCCCTATACTCTACCATGTCTCTTTAATTATCCCTCTCACCCCTGTTAAATTACAAAATCTTACACTACACATCAATTTTAATTTCATTTTTCGTTTCATTTCATTTTTGGAAGTGCTACCTGATGATCCGGCGTCCTTTTAAAAGCGCTCTGGTGAAATAAATTATCGTAATGGTACCTTAAAGTGGTCTGTTTTTCTTTAAAATATTAGCTCTGGATTTAAAATTGAGCTCTCAGGATTTCATCCTCCTTGGGATTACCCATACGGATTACCAAGTTCTTCATAACTTAAAATATATATATATATATATATATATATATATATATATATATATATATATATATATATATATATGAGATAAAAGTATAGTTTTAAGGTATGCTATATTCCTGAGCGCATTTTGATAATAAATTGTCTAATGTCTTCTGCGTAATTTCAGCTTTTGATAAGATCTCAGCAAGATTTATGTTGTTTGATAGGGTTTATTCTGTAGTGATGTTTTGTCTTGATGGTTTTTTGCGTCTTCACGCGTCGGTAGGAATCGTGTCGGAGTTTTTTAAGATATCGCATAGTGTCAAGTCGTTTTTTTAAAATAAATTATTAAATATATATATATATATATATATATATATATATATATATATATATATATATATATATATATATATATAACGTGTTTGATTATAAAATCAGGTTCAGGTTGATATGCCGTAAAACAACTCAAAACAAACCAAACCAAATCTATTATAAAATAATTTGTTGTTACAAAAAAAAATTTATTGTTGATCATTTCACTATAAAATGTATTGTTGGGCAATTTTTTTCATAAAAATGTATTGCTGGTAATTTCACTATAAAATGTATTGTTGGGCAATTTTTTTCATAAAAATATATTGCTGGTAATTTCTCTATAAAATGTATTGTTGGGCAATTTTTTTCATAAAAATGTATTGCTGGTAATTTCACTATAAAATGTATTGTTGGGCAATTTTTTTCATAAAAATATATTGCTTGTAATTTCACTATAAAATGTATTGTTGGGCAATTTTTTTAATGAAAATATATTGCTGGTAATTTCACTACAAAATGTATTGTTGGGCAATTTTTTTCATAAAAATATATTGCTGGTAATTTCACTATAAAATGTATTGTTGGGCAATTTTTTTAATAAAAATATATTGCTGGTAATTTCACTATAAAATGTATTGTTGGGTAATTTTTAAAAAAAAATATGTATTGCTGGTAATTTTACTATAAAATGTATTATGCAAGTTTTTTAATAAAAATATATTGCTCGTAATTTCACTATAAAATGTATTGTTGGGCAATTTTTTTCATAAAAATGTATTGCTGGTAATTTCATTATAAAATGTATTGTTGGGTAATTTTTTTCATTAAAATGTATTGCTGGTAATTTCACTATAAAATGTTCTGTTGGTAATAATTTTATAAAAATGTACTGCTGGCATTTTTATTATAAAAATATATTTTTGTTCTTTTTTTATTTTAGTTTGGCGGTTCACTAATTCCCCATAGCTAGAACCACCCTTACTGCCGGATTTAGTTTATCGTCATACTCAGGACGGATCTGCTCTGATCTGAACCCGACTGCATAATGGGGAAATATATTTTTGGGGACAAATTCTGTATCAGAAATGACCCTCGTGTTACAGGGGTCCCTTTTATACCAGAAAATATTTCATTCCCTCCTGAGCAAGGCGCCGTCACTCTGATATGTTTTTAAGCACACACATACACACACATGCACCCAGACACACACGCACGCAGACACACACATACATATATATATATATATATATATATATATATATATATATATATATATATATATATATATAAAAGAAGAGAAGAGAGGTGCTGCAAACGTTTTTGGTTGTAATGTGGATTTCTTTAAAAAATACTATGATTTATTTTCCATAATTTTCCTACACGTGTTTCTGGTCTTTTGACCGTCTTCAGGTAAAAAGCGGAGATTTCACATATTATGAAAAATAATTAATTTTTTCCTTATGTTTTTCAATTTTTAATTATTCTCGATATGAGATATTCTCTGTTTTTTGTGTTAGTAATCCAAATGTCTTTTCTTGAATTGGCAGTGAAGAATTCTGCGCGAAGGATATATATATATACATATACATATATATATATATATATATATATATATATATATATATATATATATTGTGTGTGTATGTAACATTTTTCTTTACCATCAGAAAAGGCCATTATATAAGTGTGAATTGTCCACCGCTATGTAGTGGACGCCTTTGGTGGCGTCGTAGGAATATTTTTACTTTAAAATGAATAAATCGTTTTCTTTTATTTGTCGTGTCCTTTCAAGTCGTAGGCGATCACGGCTCTCCACATCCTCTAATCTCTTGTAGTTCTCAGTATAAGTTTTGTCTTATTGCTACTTCTCCCAAACCCTGTTCTGGCGTCCACTTGCTTAAGCCCGCTAAGTATGTCACACGTTACTTTCCCTTGTCCCTCTTTTCCTCTATCCGCCCTGTGAGTATCAGATTTGCTAAGCCTTCCTTTCTCATTACGTATCCCAGAAATTTCTGCTGCCTCTTCCTGGTGCTAAGTATAAGCTTCCTCTTTGTTTGCATCCTCTCCAAAAGCTTATAATTGCTCACATGTTCGGTACATGGTATCCGTAGAATCTTTCTGTAGAACAATACCTCTGTTGCCTCGAGTCTCTTCTTCATCTTTGAGGAGACCGTCCGACATTCGCTGCCTTGAAGGAGGACAGATATGAAGTCTGTATTCTTTTCTTTGCTACCAACGAAATGCTCCTGTATCGCAATACTCTGCCTAGCTTTTGGAATGAGTCTTTGGCCATAATTATTCAATAGTGAATAGAAGAGGAGAATGAAAGAGTTTGGGTGGAAAAGGGAGAAATGGATGCGATCAGAGAGAAGGTGAGAAATACAGAGAGAAAAAGAGAAGGTGAAGAGTGACAGAAGAGAGAGGGGTAGAGAGAGAGAAGAAAGAAAGAAAGATTGAGAAGCAAGAGAAAAAAATCAAGAGAGAGAGAGAGAGAGAGGGGGGTGAGAGAGAGAAAGAAAGATAGATAGAGACAGAGAAAGAAATAACCAGTATGAAATAAAGAAAAAGAGAGAAAGAGAGAATAAATGAGTGAGAGATATATTGATTGAGAGGGGCAGCTCGACGTGGTGTAATGGTTAGAAAGCTTATCTTGCTAGATCAATTACGACTGAGTAATGAGTTCGATCCTCACTGGGTGCCCCATACCTTCGGCCTTGTGCCACATCTAAGCTATATCGATTGAGGGGATGTGGGACTAAGAAAGAAAGAGGGAAAGAAGGGGGCATTAATTAACAACAGAGAGAGTAAGATCGAAAAGTTAGTTGGAAAGGACGTATGAGTTGAGAGAGACACTGTAAAAAAATGGGAGAGAAAAGACGAGTGATAGAGAAAGAAAGCGAAAAGGGTGGTTTGTGCGCAGGCGCGTGTGTATGTTAGTAATAAGTGGAAAGGAGAGAGAGAGAGAGAGAGAGAGGCCGAGAACGAGTGACTGAGTGGGAGCGTTATTAGATTGACAGACGAATGAAAATATACACCAAGTTACAACGACAAGACTTACTGACCGAGGTGAGTTTCAAGTGCATCAAAAGAAAATAACAGCTCTAAGAAAGAGCGAGAAGTGGGAAACGAGCATTTGGGAAAAGAGATTTAGGTTGATAGAAGTGGCCAGGTGGGTGGTGACCAGGGGAACTCGGATTAGAAAACATTTACCTGACATCGATGAAGGCGGAATATAAAAAGGGGGAATATATATATATATATATATATATATAAAGAAACAAACATTCGGTTTCCTCCGTGTGAGGGACTCTTGTTTCTGGATTTCGACTTTCTTTATTCGGGCAATTATCTGTCAGCCATTTGTCAAGATGGCGGTCGCTTGAATGAAATAATGGCGCCCCCGAGTGCAAATTGAGCTCAAATGAGTACAGATTTGGACACCTTTTTTTTTACTGCTGGGAAAGTGATGGACAGAGACAAACTTACGCAGATACAAAGGGACATAACCACTCACTAACAGATAATGCATATTCATGGTGATTTTCTAAGCGTAGTTTATCTCTGGCACAAGGCCAAGATTAAGGAGCACCCAGTGAAAATCGAACTTACTATTCAATCGTAATTGATCAAGCGAGGCAAACTTGCTATTACACCACGTCGAAGTACCCAATGGTGAGTTTCTAAGCGTAGCTTAGATGTGGCCTAATGCCGATAGTGCGGGGCGCCCAGATGTGGCACAAGGACGATATTCTAAGCGTAGTTTAGATGTGTCACAAGGCCGAAAGTGTGGGGCACCCAGTGAGGATCAAACTCTAGTCGTAATCAATCTAGCGTGACAAGCTTGTTAAGCATTACACCACGTCGAAGTGTCCCAAAACACTTGTTTATGGCAATTTCCTAAACGTAGCTTAGATGTGGCACAAGACCGATAGGATGGCAGACCCAGATGTGGAACAAGGCCGAGATTAAGGAGCATCCAGTGAGGATCGAATTGACTACACAGTCGTAATTGATCTAGCAAGACAAGCTTGTTAACCATTACACCACGCCAAAGTGGTCAATGATATATTAAGCGGATCAAACTCACTATTCAGTCGTAGCGTGTCAAGCTTGTTAACCATTAAACCACGTCGAAGTGCCCAAAACATTTTTTCTGGCAATTTCTTAAACGTAGCTTAGATGTGGCTCAAGGCTGAAAATATCGGGCACCCAGTGAGGAATGAACTCACTACTCAGTCTTAATTCTTTTAAGCGAGACAAGTATGTTAACCATTACATAACGTCGAAGTGTCCCAAAGACTTGTTTATGATTTGCACAAATGTCTTCTAACGGATTTAAATATTAAACACATTTTTTACACTAAAAGTCAGAGAGATAAAATTTATTATTTAAGACATTGCAGTATCAGTTTGAATATTTCCACCCTCACATAATGCCATCTTTGTTCTTCGGTTAGTGGTGAAAAATATACTACAACAAGGTTCGATATATCTATAACTGTCAAGTCGAGGTATCGCCATGAATGACGTAGCTAAATAAGTATTAAGGCATTTTATATATGGGCGCATGGCCGAGTGGTTACAACGTTCGCTTTCTGACCATGAGACGCAGGTTCCAATCTCACCACGGTCAATCTGTCAGGACTTCCTGATGTTATCAGTCAGAACGATGCGGCACCTTTGCAAGTGCCTGCAAACCATACCACGTGTTGACCCAATCCCTGTGAGTGAAATTCGGGGACCGTCGATAGTTGTGCTAGCACGAAGTCCGAGGGTTTGAGTGTGTTGGCTTTGTTCAGATTGTTGATCACGCTAGATAACACGCTCTTTCCCAGAAACTGTAACTAAAGTCTGCTCAGCATAGTTGCTGTATAAACCATAGGTGGGCTCTGTGGGTATTGAATAACCATAAATGTGCCTGAGCGAGAGTCTGCGATAGGGACTGGCTAGCTGACCTAGTAGATGGGTATCCTCGAATACGAGTGGCCAACTATTATTAATGTCTTTTTTTCTCCTTTTATTTTACAGTTTTATTCATGCGTCGGGATTTTTGATCTGTCCAGAGGTATTTCTTAAATTAGAGCCTCTGTAACAACGGACCGGCTTTATTATTGCTAACTGTAAATACAGGAATCCCTCGATTAATGCGTTTTCGATTAATGCGCTAATTTTTTCATATACCAAAGTTCAATCAGTGCATACATAATACTCCATTAATGTGGTAAAACATTCTTCTGTTTAACCATAGTAATTGAAAACTAATTTATAGTTACCGATGTACACATTGTGCGCACTAACAGAGGGATTTCTGTATTGCACTTTTGGAATTAGTTTAAATTATTTTTTTGCTTGGCATTTGAGTAAAATTAATGACCGATTTTTCTAAAATACGACATCATCAAAAAAACAAAAAAAAACAAAAAAAAAAAAACAAGTTTATTTTAAAAAATGTACTGGGTGTGTCAAAAGTAACGCTCTTTTTATTTATTAAGTTTTATTGAAGAAAAATAAATCACACTAGTTTAAGAAATTGTATAGTATTGTCACATGAAAACAAACATGATCTGTTATGATTAACAAAACTATTTATTATGTTCAAAATACTCCCCTTCATGTTCAATACAACGCTGAACCCTATCAGCGACATTTCCATAAACCATTTGACACATTTCTATATTATTTAAGAAAATCTATCTTGTTTTAAATCAGAAATTGTTTTCGGCATGAGCCTGTAAACAAGCTGTTTTAGATTACACCCCACAAGGAAATGTTTCGGAGTGTTAAGTCTGGTGATAATGATGGCCACTCAATTGCTCGACGTCTTCAGTTCGAAAAAAGGGGTGCATATCAATGGACGCGTGGCCGAGTGGTTAGAACGTTCGCTTTCTGACTATGAGACCCGGGTTCGAATCTCAGCACGGTTGATTTGTCAGAAAGGAGACTTCCTGGTGTTATCCGCCTGAAGGGAGATGTGCTTGACCCAGGCCTTGTGAGTGAAATTAGGCAGCAGCTGTACTAAGACGAAGTCACAAGTGTGTTGGCCTTGTTTAGATTGTTGATCACGCTAGAAAACACGCTCTCTCTGTAACTAAGTTGCAGTATAAACCACAGGTGGGCTCTGTGGGTATTGAGCAAACACAAATATGCCTGAATTAGGGATTGACTAGACACCCTAGTATAGAAGTGGCCAAATATTATACTCTGTATATTACCGGGACGTAAGTTTTAAGTGTTTGAACACTTGATTTTTTTTTTTTTTTTTTGCTTTTAGTGCATTGTCATTTATTAATCTAAACGTTATTTTACTGGATACGTATATTTGAGAAGACGCCATGTTCTGTTTTGTGTGAATTACATCTATCGGGCATTCGAGAGACTTAATAAAAAAAACGATCTCTCTGAGTAATTTGCTTCTTGTTTCTTTCTTTCTTCTTTTTTGTGCTGTGTCCCTTCAGGACGTAAGCGATCATGGCTCTCCACTTTCTCCTATTCCTTGTAGTTCTCGATATGTTTTGTTTTTTTGCTACTTCTCCCAAACCTTGATCTCTCATCCACTTGTTTAAACCCTCTAGATATGTCACGTGTTGTTTTCCCCTGTCTCTCTTGCCCGCTATCCGCCCTGTGAGTATCAGATTTTACAAGTTCTTCTTTAATATGCTAGAGTAATAAAAAAAAAATGATGTCTTTAAGTGGGATAGATTTATTCCTTAGAAAATACAGTGTTGTTATAGAAATTAGATTTTAGACTTAAACTAATTTCAGTTCATGTTTTTTTTTTAAATTTTGGATTGTTTATCTTCAATTTTTATTTATTTATTTTATTAGAGGTTTCCACCCCTCTTGTTTCAGTATTACTTTACTAAGAACAGGATATAATAAACCAGGGAACATTTAATTCATCTTATTCCGAGTAGATTATATTTACTTTTTATTAAAACGGTGCTTTTCAGGTCAAAATTGTGATCACAAAGTTTTCGGCGGCACACAAGTGCATTGATTTTTGTTGTTTTTTTAAAAGTTCCTTTATATTCATATATATAATTTTCTTTATATCGCATATTTATTATATTTTCTTTATAACGCATATATATTATGTTTTGCCGATGATATGTGGCTTCATGTTTTAGCATTCTATTTGAATAAAAATCTTACATTCTGTTTATATCTTGTGTTTATATATATATATATATATATATATATATATATATATATAAATTAATAGTATATTGAGAAAATGTTAATGAAGTCCAAAAACAGAAATGAAGAGCAGTAGGAGTAAAGATAACAGAAGAGACAGGGAAGGGAAGAAGGAAAGACTAAAGAAAAGAAACGATTATAAAGCACAATCTAAATCAGAAAAAAATGTTAAGAAATTTAGTTTAAATAAATATATAAATAGGTGTAACTAAAGAAAACAAAAGGCTTGAAAAGAAAGAAAGAAAGAAAGAAAAAAGAAAGAAAGAAAGAAAGAAAGAAAAAGAAAGAAAAAGAAAGCAAGGTTTAGCTAAAGAATAAACAGGGTGTAGCGGTATGAAAGAAAGAAAGAAAGAAAAAGAAAGAAAGAAAGAAAAAAAGAAAGAAAGAATTGTATTTCTAAAGAAAATGTAATGTTCAAAGTGTGGTAAGGAAAGAAAGAAAAAAGAAAAAGAAAGAAAGAAATATAGATAAAAGGTACAGCTAAAGAAAACGCAAAATGAAGAGGGAAATAAAGAAAGAACGAGGAAAGAAAGAAATATCTCGAAGAAAAAAAGAAAGAAAGAAAGAAAGAAAGAGAAAGCAACGAAGGAAGGTATAGCTAAAGAAAAGCAAGGCGTAGTGGGGGGATAAATAAATAAATAATGGTATAGTGAAATGAAAGACAGGAAAAGAAAGAAAGAAAGAAAGAAAGAAAGAAAAAAAAAAAAAAAAAAGAAAGAAAAAAAAAAGAAAGAAAGAAAGAAAGAAAAGAAAGAAAGAAAAAAAAGAAAAAAAAAAAGAAAAAAGAAAGAAAGAAAGAAAGAAAGAAAGAAAGAAGAAAAAAAAAAGAAAAAGAAAGAAAGAAAGAAAGAAAGAAAGAAAAAAGAAAGAAAAAAGGAAAAAGAAAGAAAGAAAGAAAAAAAGGAAAAAGAAAGAAAGAAAGAAAGAAAGAAAGAAAAAAGAAAGAAAAAAGGAAAAGAAAGAAAGAAAGAAAGAAAGAAAGAAAAAGAAAGAAAAAAGGAAAAGAAAGAAAGAAAGAAAGAAAGAAAAAAGAAAGAAAAAGGAAAAAGAAAGAAAGAAAGAAAGAAAAGAAAGAAAAAGAAAAAAAAAAAAAAAAAGAAAGAAAGAAAGAAAGAAAAGAAAGAAAGAAAGAAAAAAAAAAAGAAAAAGAAAAAAGAAAGAAAGAAAGAAAAAAAGAAAGAAAGAAAGAAAGAAAAAAGAAAGAAAAAAAGGAAAAAGAAAGAAAGAAAGAAAGAAAGAAAGAAAAAAGAAAGAAAAAAAGGAAAAAGAAAGAAAGAAAGAAAGAAAGAAAGAAAAAAGAAAGAAAAAAGGAAAAAGAAAGAAAGAAAGAAAGAAAGAAAGAAAAAAAGAAAGAAAAAAAAAGGAAAAGAAAGAAAGAAAGAAAAAAAAAGAAAAAAAAGAAAAAAAAAGGAAAAAGAAAGAAAGAAAGAAAGAAAAAAGAAAAAAAGGAAAAAGAAAGAAAGAAAGAAAGAAAGAAAAAAGAAAGAAAAAAAGGAAAAAGAAAGAAAGAAAAGTACAGCTAGAGCGAAAGCAAGTTTTAAATGGAACAATAAGAAAGCCTAACGAAAAAAAAAAGACAAAGAGAAATAAGAAAGAAAACAAAGTAGGACCTTCTCGAAAGAAACTACACCTGATTAGAAAGAAAGATAGAAAGAAAGAAAAAAAAAAGAAGAAAGAAAGTAAGAACGAAGAAAAGAAAGAAAGATAGTGTTAAGTTTTGGAGAGAGAAATAAAATAGGCGAGAATCTTGGAGCTGTTGAACCGGTTTTTAGCTTCTACAATCGGCCAAGAAGATGTTAAATGCTGACTTTCTGTTATCGACAGCGCAACCATCATTTTGATCAGACATGTCACTCGGAGCTGGCCAAGTCTTTTGACAGCGGAAAACTCCTGATTGGCCGGTTACAAGTCACATGACTAACCTGTCTGGGTGGTGACAAATACTTCCTGAATTACTTTTCACGTGAGAAAGAAATACAAAAAATAATAAATAAAAGAAGAAAGAAAAGGAAATGCGATTTCTAATTGAAGAAAGTTGAAGCGGGAAAATGCTATTCTTGAATTGACAGAAGCTTCCTCGCTTTGAGGAAGTAATGACTCTTGGGGATAAATTTTATTGTTATGAGAAAAAACGAAAACAGTTGAAAATCTGCGGCAGACTGTTTGATATTAACGCATTTAATAAATTACGAGAAACACTATATTTTACTAGTGACTGGTACCATGTAAGCAAATTCCATCTGTCACATGTTATTTTCCTTTCCCATAGAAACTAGAAATGCCATGATGTATTCGGAAAGGAAAGCATGAAGATAGGACTAACTGTAAGAAGATAGAACGCCTGGCCATTAGCAAAAGAGACACCCCAAAAAAGGAGTTACGTATTGGGTGGTCAAAATCAAGTAACTGAAGGAAATTAAACTAACTTAGTAATGTCAGTCAATTATGTGCCATGCGTGATACACGCTTAGGCGATCATGTATCTTTTGATACATGACTGACGAGGCAGATTGTTTTTTTTCTGCAGTAGGCTGCTATTTCTTTCTGCAGTAGACCAGTTGCCATCCAAGGCTATAGAACCCGGTCTGTCCTGCTATTTACCCATAGCTGGGGGAAGAGGAGGAGGATTCATACCTTTCCCAAGGGTATCAGCACGTAAGTGAATGTAATGGATTCGACTGGAATTCGAACTCGGCACTCCGATTCCTCAATCCGAGCCGCTATCCATTATTCCACCGTAAAGGATAGTACAACACAGAAAATACAAATAGAAAAAGATGTTTTTCAGAAGCTAAGCAAAGTATTAACAGATTTGAAATGTCCTTAGAAACAAAGAAAATACTACTGAACTGCTATGGAATCTCAAATCTCCTGTATGACAGTGAATGTTTGGCAATTGCCTCAAAGATGAAAGAGAAATCGGAAGAGATGGTAATGTGATTCTTTCAGTGAATTCTAAGAATACCATGGACAGAACATTTGAGAAATGAGGATGCTTTAAGGAGAATCGGAACTACACAGAAACTGTTGTCAGCAATCAGAAAGAGACAGCTGAAATTTATGGTATACATAATGAGGATGGAAGGCCTGCCGAATTTAACACTCATACGACATACTGAAGGCAAGAAAATCAAGGAGAAACATCGTGTAAACTACTAGATAAACGGAGAAGTGAAGTGGTGAAAGAACAGTGATGAAAAAGGCTTAGTAAAGGAACAAGTGTTACTTACAAAAACAAAATAACAGGAAGTTGTGGAGAGCCATCATCAGCTACACATTGAAAGTACATGACATATAAAAGAAGAAGATATCAATTTAGTCGTGTTGCTCGTGATTGTGTTTATGCACGCGTAAAGATTATGAAAATTTGTGTCGTCAAAACATAGTCAGTTATGCGCCATGCATAATACGCGCTTAGGCGATCATGTATCTTTCGATACATGACTGACGAATCAAATTTTCTTTCTGCAGTAGACCAGTTGCCATCCAAAGCTATGAGAACCTTGTCTGTCTTGCTATTTACTCGTAGCTTGGGGGAGGAGAAGAGGATTCATACATACATTTCCCAAGGTTACTAATCAGTAAATAGTACTAAAATAGTACTAAACAGTATTAAATACTTTAAATACTAAAACGGCACTAAAACTACTAATTAGTCCTAAATACTTTAAATACCTCAAATCCTACTATAGTACTAAAATAGTGCTAAATAGTACAAAAATAATACTAAAATAGTACTAAAAATAGAACTAAAATAGTACTAAATACTCAATACTTTAAATACTTAAAATCC
>CAHIKZ030000555.1:487500-540000 GCA_903632075.3 Acanthosepion pharaonis
TTCGAATTCCGAGCAATTATCCATCTACTTACTGACCAGGATCGACATTGCTTAACTTTATTGATGTGACATTCAACACCATCACTTGATAAGGCACCAGAAGTGTTGAAACAAAATGGTTATTTTTGTAGTGATTTTATAACATATTTATGTCATAATTTTCGAATAATAATAATGATTTAAAAAAAAAGAAGTATCTTTTTTGTCGCATTTACGACGTTTACCCCTTTCCGAAATTCGTAGAGGTGAAAATGGTGAAAGTGGAACTTTTCGTCCTTACATCTTTAAGGCATTCATTCGTGGACAAAATGTCAACATTCAACAAAATCTGACTCACAACTAGAACGATGCGTAGAACCTTGCTTGATTGTGAAGCTCTTTGTAGCCTAGTGGTTAAAGCACGACGAATCAGACGCTGGTTTCATCTGAAACGGGGAACGTAGCTTCGAATCCAGCCAGAGCGCAATATTCTTTTATATGTTTTCTCGAGTGTGCAGGCCGATATACAAAATAAATAGTGTTTAGAATAAAAAAAAAAATACAGTTTAAAAATTAAAAGCGGAGCCTCTATTCAAATACTAAAATCCACTAAAAATAATGTTTGAAGAAGTAGTCATAGTTGTACTCGTAATAATGATAAAAATAATAATAATAGATAGTGTTATGGTCCAGGTTAGGACCAAGGAAGAACAACACGAACACAAGAGTAGAAATAACGAAGGTATATTACACGAAATAATAATACAAGATGTGGAAGGTGATAGTATGACTATCAGTCTGGTTTGGAGTGAACTATCGGCTCGACTCGATTCGATATTTACTTGCCCCCCCCCCCTCCCACGAGGGAAAGATGTTTTACGTGGGTTTTCCGAGCCCGTAGGCTTGGCCAAAAAAATGCCCGTAGAAACTGTAAAAACAGAATCGGGTTGGTCAACCTCCTCGAAAGAGACTCTGCCCTTCGGCGGAGCCTCGTCCGGGTTCCTTTCTGCTCAGAGGCAGAGAGTTCGACCGTCAAGCCGAAACGGCTCGACTCGATTCGGTATTTAGCCCCCCCCCCCCACGAGGGTTGCATGTGGCACAAGGCCGAATTTAACGTGGGTTTCCCGAGCTCGTAGGCTCGGCCAAAAAATGCCCGCAGAACCTGTATAAACGGGATCGGGTTGGTCAACCTCCCCGAACGAGACTCTGCCCTTCAGCGGAGCCTCGTCCGGGTCCTTCTCTGCTCAGAGGCAGAGAGTTCGATCGTCAAGCCGAGAAGCTCGGCTTGATTCGTCCCTCTCTCTTGATGCATAGTGTTAGGAAGAGTTCATTCTGTAGTTGTAGGTAAGGACCCATGACAGATTTGAACAGATCGAGATAGATAGATAGATAGATAGATAGATAGATAGATAGATCTTTTTGGAAAATATTCATCCAGTGTGAATATTTCGGAAACCAGCAGATTGTTCGTAGGATGTATGAATAGATAGTGTCCTGCATAAATATTCAATCGACGGTGAGACGTTATTGTGATTGAATTTATGTACAGAGCGCGATGGGTAAATTGTCGCTCTGTTATACTTTTAATTTCACACAGGCACGTTGTTTTGCTGCTGACCCTACAATACTGCACAGTATAACATTGTCAGTTGGGCACCGTCTGTGGGAAAAAGAGCACCATGACGCAATTCCCTCCACTAGAAATGTTGAAATGTGGCATTGCTTTGCATTCGCACCGGAAGTTCCAACCCGAATATTTCAGTGTGTTTGAGTGTCAATCTGAGGTCAGTGCAGAGTATTCGGAAAGAGTTGGATGAGTCTAATGGTGATTACGAAGGTGTTTGAAGCGATTATTAGTGATAGCGACGTTATGCCTCCATTTATCTTTTCACAGGGTCTCAGACGCAACTCGGAAGCCTACATCAATTGTCATGAGGAGGTAGTCCTTCGCTAGGTCAAGAGGGTGGCTACTGGAAGAACATATGTCTGGCAAAATGTTTCTGCACCAAGCCACACAAGCAGGAGACCCCATTCATGGCTGTCAGACAAATTCTTCGGCCCAACATCCCTAGACTGTAACTCTCTTTGGCATTATGTATGGGGCGAAGCTGTACGAGAGACTAACAAAACTCCTTGTAACACAAACGATGAACTGAAGGCAAGGGTTATGACAGCATTCATCAACTTAAACAAGGAGACCATCCAGAAGAGTTGCAGGAGATTTCGAAGTCGTCTGGAGGCCGTCGTTGAAGCTAATGACGGTTTTAATGAATAAATTTACTCTTTATTATTTCAAGATATTTTTGTGTCATTTTGGTAAATATATCTGTTAAAATGAAATGTCAGCATTATTTTCATGTTTGCGTAATTTAGATGACAATTTATCCATCGCACCCTGTATTGCGTAGCCGGCACTGTTTACAGTGAATATGTATCAAGATGTACTTGAAATGTTGGACACTAGTCCTTCAGTAATGGACTAGAGTTATTGCCCAGCGCTTCAGGTTTCCCCAAAAGCGGGAAGAGGTGAGAAACTTTTGGCATGTTTTGGACGGCAAACCGAAATCCCACTTCAAACTTCGATTTCATGTTACATTCTATGTGAGTGGGAGCATGGGTAAACATTCTTTACATATCAGACCATTTTGGGTTATTTGACGTAGGCACAACTAGTGAGGATCGAATGCAGTGTTCAGAAGTCATGGACATCCAGACTCAGTCAGTTATGTACCACTAGCAGCATGGCCCGGCGATGCCCGTTCTTGATTCAAAAATCGTACGACTCATACAGCAATCGCTATCATTTGACTATATTTTTGTCCTTTCTTGCCTTTAAAGGAGTGCCTTTTGCCGTGCTGATGTTGCCTTACTTCTTGCCTGTCTCACACTGCGAATTTTTTCTAAGCTCTATACTAAACATTAAATCTGTTACGAAAAAAGAACAAAACAAAATGAACACAAAACGATCAGCTTTAAAAAAGGACTTGTAACTGGAAAAACCGAATGAAAAAAGAATGTTAACAACAAATACTTTTTCACACCCAACCCAGTTCTGCGGAATCAGAATCAACGTTGAGTTTAAGGAAGCAAATGAGCCAATTGGAGTAAAGTGCCATGCAGATTTAAATTTTTCCCACTTGTGACAAATGCAGCTATCGATTTTTTTTTGTATGCTAGCATGCTAGTTAACATTCGTGTCAGTCAGCTGTTGGCTCTCACGCTGGCCAATAGAATCTTCCTGCCTATTCATGGCAGACAGCTATAGGCTCTCTGGCCAGTAGAAAATGGCCGCAAACTACATGAAAACTGCTGTAGACGTATGAAAAAATCGATTATTTCCACTATCGATGGGAGTTGGGAAATGCAAGGTCGGTGTTGGCCTTCCTGCATGTGCATGTGCATGTAAATTTTGGTGCAAATCCGTCGAAAATTGCGGCCGTACATTCATTACACACACACACACACACACATCCTGCCTTTTATAGATAGAGATGCGTGATACACGTTTAGGCGATCATGTATCTGACGAGGCAGATTTTTCCCGCACTAGATTGCCATCCAAAGCTATAGAACACGGTCTGCCCTGCTATTTACCCATAGCTGGTGGGAAAATAGAAGGATTCATACCTTTCCCAATTAGTGACTGTAATGGATTCGACTAGAATTCGAACTCGGCTCTCCGATTCCTCAATGCGAGCCGCTATCAATTACTCCACCGTGCATCCAGTTTGAGATTTCGATGAAAACAACAGATGAATAACAATTAGATGAAAGAAATGACCTTTATGCATCAAATTCAAAGAAGTCCATTAATCAGCACTTTAAATGCCATAAAACTTTAGGATGTACTTGATTATGGCTCTCCTCAGTTTCCTTTTGACTGCTCTTGGTAAAAATATTGAAGTGGTTTGCCGTTGCTTTCTGTGCGGTTTTTGAATTTAGAGATTTTCTTCTCCTAGACTGGTTATCAAACAAGGTTTACAGAGCCTTATGTATGCCATGCTGTTTAACCCATATCTAAGAAAATAAGGTACAGAATCGGTTTTTTTTTCCGAGGGCACTAGTACGAAGTAAACACACTGCTTTAGATGAAATTTGAACTCCGTTCGTCAATTTAATTTTTCATGCTGTTAATCATTACTGGATATTTTTTAAAATGCTGTTCCTTCAAGATGTATGTGATCATAGTTCTCCACAACTTCCTATTACCTTATTATCCGCTATATCTTCTTGGGAAAGATAGTAGAATGATTTCCAGTTCCTTTTCGGCAGTTTTGAATCCAGAGTAATCATTCTCCCAGATTAGTCACCACCCAAGAGTCCCCTCTACTCTGCTATTTAATCCATAGCCGGTGGGGCAGAAAAGGGATTCGTACCTTTCCCAAGGGCATTTGTGCGAAATGAACACAACAGACTAGCCTGGAATTCGTACTCGACTCGCCAGCACACGATGACTCTTACTTCCTTACTCAGATCACGTAGACTCTCTGAGGAGTATAGACTTCAACTCCCAGTATCCTAAGCATTGTTGCTGCAGTTTCCTTAGCAAGTACTAGGTTTTTACGGGATAGAGTTTCTATCTCCAAGCTAACCCCGGTTTTGAATTCCGAAACTTGATTACCAACCGCAACTGAAAGTCTAGTCAACTCTTCTATTTAACCAATGGAGAGGGAGATAAGAGATTGATTCATGCATTACCTAAGGTTATCTGTGCGAAAGTAAATGCAATGAACTCGAGTGGAATTCAAACTCAGCTCTATGTGTCCTCATTCCAAACCGCTAACCATTACACCACCCAAACTCTTATTCTTATTTTATGTGTCCCTTCAGTTCGTTGGTGATCATGGCCCTCCACAATTTCCTGTTATTTGTAGTTCTTAATTTTTTTTTTCTTATCCTTCCTAAACCTTGTCCTGCCATCCATTCAATCAAGCTCGCTAGGTAGATTATGCGTTGTTTTTTCTGTCTCACTTGCCTTTAATCTGTCCTGTGGGTATCAGATTTTCTAATCCGTCTTTCCTCATTATGTGTCTTGGAAATTTCAACTGTCTCTTCCCGATGTTAAGAATAAGCGTTCTTTTTTGTTTAGATCTTCTCTAAAAAACATCGTCGATGCTCACATATTCGGCGACGTGAAAGCAATAGGAATAAGATGATAAAGCATTAGTCAAAAATTAAACTAATGATATTTTCGTGGACAAGTGAAACTTCCCCGAGAATAAGTGATGTTCTCACTGGAGGTCTCTTCGCTGTTTGCTATCTGCACAGTTTATTACCGATCGTAGAATGACGGCCCGGAATTTGTGATAAAAACCAGGAGAAAAGATGATGAAAGAAATACAAGTTGAAAGTTAATAATTACACTGTGTAACACGATTTTTGTCCTTGGGTAGCAAATGTTATTTCTTATGAAACATGGCTTACATTTCCTTCTGATTATGCTTTTGTGGCCAGGATAATGATATTTTTGGAATTAACCTATTCCCAATGGGAAAACTGGCGAATGTGAATATTCCCAGTGATGCAAAGTAAGGACAAAACGACATATGATTCAAAAATAATATTTATTTATACTAGAATTGCATAAGAAAGACCACAAAAAATCTAGAAGTGAGTTACGCTTATACTGTAAATTAATTTTACGAATCAACACCCAAATATAGTCTCCTTGCATGTTTTCGTTATACGATCCTTAGTCGGTCGCGATCGCAAATCTTGTGATCTATCAGGGTCGTAGGGGCAGCACCTGTACTGCAGCTGCAGTAGAAATGGTGTTTCTTGGGCAAGATAGCCTGAGGGAGTCCAATCCTCTTCAGGCCGGTTTTGAATTCAGAGTTTCCTTCTCCTGAACTGGTTGCCACCAAAAGCTATAAAACCCAGACTGTCTTGCCCAGACTCAGTTTACTCATAGCTAGGCGGTTTGATAGAAGATGATTCATACCTTTCACAAGAGTAGTTGCACGTAAGCGAATTTAATGGATCCGACTGGAATTCGAAATCGTCTCTCCGATTCCTCAATTCCCAGCCGCTAACCATTACTCCACCGTGTTTCCCACAGCATCAAAGTTCAGTATATCCTGGTGAAAGCGCTCATCTTGCTCCTCTGAGTACGCCACCATGTTCTTGAGCGTCAGGGATATGGACTTTCAGCGACATCCCGCATCCCATTTTGCCATAGTTCTTCACCAGGGTCTCAAGAAGCTCCACATAGTTTCCGACGTTTTGATTCCCCAGGAAACCCGGGACTACTGTGACAAAGCTGTTCCACGGATCTTTCTTCGTCCTAGTGAGATTTATTGGTAATCCCTTGCACCCTATGAGTTTCTTTATTTGTGGTCCGACAAAGACACCGGCTTTGACTTTTGCCGCAGACAGCTTAGGGTTGAAGTCTTGAAAGTATTTGAAGTCTGCAGACTCCTTATCAAGAGTTGTGACAAACTGTTTCAAAGGGCCCAATTTTAGGTGTAGTGGCAGAAATAATACTTTTCAGAGGTCCAACAATGACTCCTCTATGGGAAAATTAGAGACTTCCTATATAAGTCATAAAAGGAAGTAAGAAGTACAAGGTAAATGTAAAGTTTAAAGATATACTTTTATATAAATAATACATTTATACAAAAAAAGAAAAAGAAAAGAAAATTTCTAAACATATTTCTTTAGCTGTTAATGTTAGTTCAGCGGGAACGAAGTCCAATACTTGAATCTGTTTAAAATGGATAGAAACAATTATCTGAAGTTGATCATATCTCTTCTTCCCATGTCTTCTTGTCGAGGCATTAACACGTTTATTCAGTTTTGCTAGTGGTCAGCATCGCCTGTCCATTGGCGCAGGCTAAAAAGCGTCTTTCACCTCTGTGGTCTTCAGCCCTCTCCTTTTGGTCCACTCAAATCCATTTTGGCCCTAAATTTGGATCTTACCCATTATTACCAGATAAATGGACTCGTCTCTCCTTACCAGGGATCTTATCAACCAAGGGGAGATAACCTATATTTTTCATACCTCTTGTGTAAAATTAACAGCTTGATTATACCGTTGTTTTCTCTTATCGTAGCATGTAATATCCATTTTAGTTGTTGCTCCTGTTGGAAGTGTTCAATTTATATGTATTTTGTTAATTGGCTATAGAGTCCGAGATTAAAAGGATCTATTCATTTGAAGCGATTTTTAACAATTGATCACAGAAGACGGTTGTACGCAGATGCTATTGGGTTGGTGCATAATTATCAGGCGTTTTTAAACAATATTTATTATGAAAAAAGAAACATAACAATTCAACAATAAAATTTTTAAATGATTATTCCGGAGCGTATGATTATCGACACGCGTTTTTATAAACAGAAAATAAAATATTTTTATTAAAAAAAAAGGAAACAAAGCAGCTATTTTTATTAACAAAAAAATCGCCTACAAAAACGCCTGATAATTATGCACCAACCCAATACTTTAAACATATCTACTATGCATGGCATTAATATATAAGTCGAGACCAGTCGAGGCTATTTCAGAACATGTCGAGTTTTCAGGGTCAATATTTTGGTTCTGTGGTATCTGACGGTGGTCTACAAAAGTACCTCTAGTGCAACATTCATTATTTCATATACTAATTTTTTTTTATTATAACTGAGCCAAACCAAATCAATTTATTATGAGAATATAAATGTTTACATAAGGAGGAAGTTCCACTCAGAAAGCTTCTTCCTGAGAACTGTTACTTTGAGGAAAAGTCTCCCGGGTTAGGGAGTGCAGAATTAATTTCAACTTCATCCACCGCAAAGCGAATGAGTCCGAACTTTTATTGCCGATAACTCCAAATCTGTAGATTTTATCAAAATTTCTTTGTTATTTTCGAATTAAGCATGTACATTTACACCTATATGGAACTATTCGGGAATTTTTTTATTAGAAACTGAGCGCAGGTGTTGAACTGCAAATTACCCTTTTGAGGTTCCGAGTTGAAATTAGTTCTGTTGCTCTCGGGTTGACACTTCCTAAATCAACCATTCACCCTGGCACGGAGTATTGCTGCCATATATGGTCTAGAGACCCATCTGTTTGCCTCAGGCTTCTTGATAAGGTCCAGAGATGGATATGCAATGTTTTTGACCCTGATCTGGCATCTCGTCTGCAGTCGCTCTCTCATAGACGTGCCGTCGCCTCCCTCTGTCTTTTTTACAAATACTTTCATGGTAACTGCTCCGATGAGCTGCTTTCGCTGGTTCCCAGACTCCATGAATTCAAGCGTCCTATGAGGCTGGCATCCCGCTCTCGTCCTTACACTGTGGAAACTGTTAAATATAGCCGTCTCTTCTACTCCAATAGCTTCATATCTCGCACCTCTCGCCTGTGGAACTCCCTTCCCTTTTCCTGTTTCCCTGATAGCTATAATCTCCAACTATTCAAATGTAATGTCAATCGTCATCTCCAGTTGCCTTGATCTATCCATTATCCTTCTCCTCATCCTTTCCTCTATCACTCCTATCTGCTCTCGCTCCAAATCCTCTGTAACCCCTTGTGTCCTAGTGGCTTTCCGCCTTGCTTGGGGTGAAATACTTAAAAAAAATCACTACAATCTTCTTAACATCTTCAAGTCTAAATTCATTCTAAGATATGAGGATATGTAAGATTTATCTTAAATATCCTCGTTAATATGCATTTATTACTTCTTCCTCTTACGCCTTTACAACAAATTCATTAAATAACCGTTCTACCTTGAGTAGCTCTTGGGCCTTATATTGAGCGAATTTTATAAAAACGGCTAATCAGAAAACCTAACAAAATTTGGCTTACAGACATATAGCATTGCAACGCATGTTCCTATAAGATCACTTAAGTTAAGCAACGTTGAGCCTGGCTAGTACCTATATAGGTGACTGGCTAGGAATATGGATGTGCGGTAGTGTAATGGATAATGTTCCTGAATTGTTACTCAGATGCCGGGTTTCAATTCCAGTCAGTTTCATTATATTTATTTACGTGCAAATACTCCTGGGAAATGTATGAATCCTACTCTCCTCCCCCTACATGTGGGTTAATTAGCAAGGCTTGTATCACTAAATCATTATTGTCTAAAAATACTTTCTGGCTTTAAATAACCTGCAAATGGTTGCTAAACCCTAGAAAACGAAACAATCAATCAAAAAAAAAAAATATTCTTACAATTTAAAAATATTTTCTGGCTTTAAATAATTTGCAAAGCAAAGGGTTGATAAACCGTAGAAAATGAATGAATCAATCGAAGTTAAAAGTGACAGGGGAAAAAATGGGACCAAATACTCTTGCGAAAGGTATGAATACCCCTCTCCTCCACCAGCTATGGGTTAATTAGTAAGTCTTGTATGACTAAATCACTATTATCTCTAGAAAAAAAATTTTACAGTCTAAAAATATTTTCTGGCTTTAAATAACCTGCAAGGGGTTTATAAGACGTAGAAAACGAATGAAGCTATCAATCAAATTTCAAACTTGTTCTATACTCGAAAACGATTATCATGTGACAAATTTTAATGTAATTGTTCAGAAGCTTTATCGGATAACCTTGAAGTTTATATTTTTAGAAAAAAATCTTGAAAAAATAAACTCAGAAACTTAAAGAAACACAATATTAAAAATTAACGATTATTTACTAATTCAATTATTTTTACTTATTCATTTTCTAAATTTATTATTTTATTGGCTACAAACAAATATTAAAACATTTTTTTTTTTTTTTACTAAAACGCTATTTTGGTAATGCCCGTTTGTAGAAGAGAGTTCGTAAATCACAGATACAACAATAGTAACGACTTCGAACAACACTCGGTCAGACGCCGCTAATTCCCATATATATATATATATATATATATATATATATATATATATATATCCTTTACCCGTCACGTGATCTAATTATTTCAAGATGAGATCTACTGTGCTTGCTCTCTGGTGGTCCGTGTTCAGACCCAAATGTCATCAGCAACACTTTATTCCTATATAACAAACCTATACAACCTATATAAAAAACAGTTTCGATTATTTTACGTGTTTTGTTAGATATTATCGATTCGTAATACTACTACTACTACTACTAATAATAATAATAATATATAAGTATAATAAATATTGTATATGTAAAATTTCAGATGAAACTAATATATATATATATATATATATATATATGTATGTATGTATATGTATGTATGTATATGTATGTATATGTAAAAGGATAATATGAATAATATGAATGCCGCACTTATTAAAAGAGAAAGTAACTTAGACGGAAAAATTCTCAAGAGTGCTGTTGTTGAAACTTATCAAAATATGAATCTACGCCCCGTATTTTAAAAATATCTCCGTTCCTGTAAGAATTACTTCCTTCCAAAATTAACATGCATGACTATAAAAATTTTAAAATTGATAACATCCTTTATTTAAAATATATAACGCATAAAGTAATCACAAATTAAAATAATATAAATATTAATTACATTATTAAAAAAAAATCTAAAACAACATACTTTACTCAATTTTGTTTATTAAATTATGTCACTTAGCATCCTCCATAATTTATTAAATTAAGTCACTCAGCCTCTTTCATAATTTATTAAATTACGTCACTTAGCATCCTTCATAGTGTATTAAATTACGTCATTTATCATTATCCATAGTTTATTAAATTATGTCACTTAGCATCCTTCATAATTTATTAAATTACATCACTTAGCCTCTACCATAATTTATTAAATTACGTCACTTAGCCTCTTTCATAATTTATTAAATTACGTCACTTAGCATCCTTCATAATTTATTAAATTACGTCACTTAGCATCCTTCATAATCTATTAAATTACATCACTTAGCCTCTACCATAATTTATTGAATTACGTCACTTAGCATACGTCATAATTTATTAAATTACATCACTTAGCCTCTACCATAACTTATTGAATTACGTCATTTCGCATCCCTCCTAATTTTATCTAAATTTTCAGTTAGCATGATGAATATTTATGAATTTTTGCTAAACTAACAACATTTTTACATTTGTTTATAAATATTTGTTGCAAAAAAAATCCTTATATTTGTCTTGAGAAAGTCCACCATAGGACGAAATGTATTGGGTTATATATATATATATATATATATATATATATATATATGTGTGTGTGTGTGTCTGCGTGCGTGTTGTAGGTGACTTAGACGCCTAAGTCGGATTATGTGAAGAAATACTGATGAGTCAGCCGGAAGTGAAGAGGAGTAGACATGTTATATTGACGAGATCTGAATGAGATCAAAAAAGCTGACGTCATTTCGAGAGCAGACAGACGAGACATTCATTTCATTATGCGACGAACATGCATAAATGGAAAATTATTTTTTTCTTCTTAATTTTGTAACTTGTAAACCTGATTTTGTGGGAAAGATTACAGATCCAAGAATTAAAGTATAAAGTCCATACACGCACAAATATACACACAAATACACGCTCATATACATGCATATATGCACACGCATAAACATACACACACAAACATACATACACAGACACAGAAGCGTACATGCACGCATGCGCACGTATACACGCACAAACACGCACACACAAGCACACACACAGACACACGAGCTCATACGCATAAATGCATGCAAACATGCACACACATATACAGATACAAACACATACACAGACACACATGCCTATGCATGCATACACATACACACACAACCTCCCCCTTCACAAACCCACACGCTTATATATGCATACATGGACACACAATCACAAACGCTCATACACATGCATAGATGCACACATGGACACGCATACACATGTACTCACACACATACATATATATGTGTGTGTGTGTTTGTAATATGCTTAGTAGGTGAAGCAAATTTTTAATACATGGTCATATTAGAATTCAATGTTTGGAAAAATGTAATAAAGAGCAGTGTCTAATTATGTCCTAAAATGTAGACCCTACATATATATATATATATATATATATATATATATATATTTGTATATTTAGGCAGTAATCCTTCCTTTATGCATGTTTCATTAAAAAACGACAGACAAGGTACTACGGTTGAGCTTTTTATTTAATTTTTCTTGTGTTCTGACAAGAGCTTTCTTTTCTGAATATACACTGTGTATGTTCAGTGTGTGCTACACACACACTGAACATACACAGAACACACACACTCTACTAAGCTGATAATTGAATCATCCTTGATAATGGCTAAAGGTATAGCTGAAAGCGCTCGGAAACACAGAACATTCGGACAGTTCTTACACACTTTTGTCCAGAAAAGAAAGCTCTTGTCAGAACACAAGAAAAATTAAATAAAAAGCTCAACTGTAGTACCTTGTCTGTCGTTTGTAATGAAACATATATATATATATATATATATATATATATATATATATATATATATATATATATATATATCAAATTGGAAAGATTCAAACGTTAGGACGTAATCAGATGAAAATGTAAAAAAAACTTTTACAATTTTCGAAACTGTTCTTGATATATAAAAAATTTATACAAAATTTATAAATCGTCATCCTATATATATATATATATATATATATATATATATATATATATATATATATGTGTGTGCGGTGGTTAAATTGTCTTCTAAATTACGCAAAAATGAAAATAACATTGACATCGCACTTAATAGCCATTTGATTCAACCACACCCATCAGATGACTTCGGAATCTCCCGCAACTCTGGATGGTCTCCTTCTTTAAGTTGGTGAATGCTGCCATAATCCTTGCCTTCAGTTAATATTTGGCGCTACAAGGAGTTTTGTTACCCTCTCGCTCAACTGTATCCCACACATAATAAGCAAGGGGTGTAATCTCGGGCTTAGGTGGCGGGATGTAAGGGGTGACGTGCTCGCAGAAATTCCCTGACAACCATCACTGAGTCCCTTGCTTGTTTGGCATGGTGCAGAGTCCTGTTGTCATCGATAGGATCTTCCAGCAGCCACCCTCTTGACCCAAAACAGCACTACCTCCTCAAGTCACTTGATGTAGGCCTCCGCGTTGAGTCTGAAGCCCTGTAGGAAGATGACTGGAGGTAAAACGTTGCCGTCACTTGTGATCACGTCACCTTCGTAATCACCATTAGCCTGATCTAACTCTTTCCGAATCCTCTGCCCTGTCCTCAGATTGAGTAGGGTAGAACAGTGCAGCTGAGTTCCGAATCGTTTTAGTGTTATAACGAAATCTTTCTGAAAATTACACTCAAACATGAAACAAGCAACCAGAACAACATCGTTAATATCAATAATTTTAACAAATTTGAATTTACGTCAATAAAATGCTAACCGCAGCAAAACGACCTCATTGCTTTTGAAAATCACTTAACAAATATACTCACTAATTTGGAAATAAGAAAATTCAACAATAATCTAAAAAAAAAACTTGAAAACGATCATAAAATGATAAACAACGCAAAAATTTATTTATAAAAGCAGATAAATCGAGGACAATCTATAAAATGGAAACAAAAAATTACAATAAACTAGTTGACGAAGAAGTCATTAATTTTACAAAACCAGTAACGAAAGAGAAAGTGATATAAACCAAGACGCTAAAAACATAACCACTAAACTAAAATTAGATAATAGAATAAAAGAATTAGTAAAAGTCGAACCATTTATCAAATTAAAAGTCCATAAGGTCAATTTCACGACCAAATCAACATACAGGTTACTAAATCCCACAAAAAAAAAACAACATATAAAAATAAAATAAACAAATATTACAAAAAAAAAATTTCAAAACTAAGAAACATACTAGACATAAACCAGTCCCGTATCTATAAATAAAAAGAATTCTAGTAATAAAAGAATTCTAGCAATAAAAAAATTCTAGCAATAAAAAAATTCTAGTAGCCTAAAAGTAATCAATGAAAATAAAAAAAATATATCAGCCTTAATAATTCAAGATTTTCAAACAAACTCGAATACAAAAACGAAAAAAAAAATGCAAACAAAATCAACAGAAAAAGAAATATAATTTGGTTTACCCCCTCTATAACAATAAAATAAAAGCAAAAATAGGGAACATATTCTTCAAAATAATTGACAGACATTTCCCTGAAAACAACAAAATTATCAAAAGTTATTAACAAAAATACAATCAAAATTAGTTATCGCTGAACATAGCACGAAGAAAATAATAACGAAGCTCAACAAGAAATACTCAACGCAAAATAACACCATTAAATGTAACTGCTGAAACGAAGAAAATTTCCCACTTAACAATAAATATTTAACCAATAACATAATATAAAAAGGTATAACTAATAACATTAAAACAGACGAAAAAATTTACATAGGTGACACAGAAAAAAAAAAAAAAACTTTTAAAGAAGGATATCATAACCACAAAATTTCATTTGAAAGAAAAAAATAAACAAAAAATAAAACCCCATCAAAATACATAGGGAGCTAAAAAGATAACAATATCCCCACCCAAATCAAATGGGAAATTATAAAATGAGCAGCCCCATACAGTATTAACAGTAAAAATTGTAAATTATGCTTAGAGGAAAAATTAGCAATAATTAGTTTTCAAAATCAAAATAAACTTTTAAACAAGAAAACTGAAATAATAGGTAAATGTAGGCATATAAATAAGTAACTACTTTACCATCTAAGCAGTAAGTAAAAATAAACACATAAATATAAATAAAATAAATATAATATAATCTTTAAAAAATAATTTACTAATAAATAAACGAACAAATATTAAACATATACACCTACAAGATTGCGTATGGATGTACATAAATATATATATATATATATATATATATATATATATATATATATATATATATACACGCACAAACACCTACAAACGAACAAACCTATAATTAATACCTCAATATATGACACCAATGGAAAAACGCATTTAAACTACTAAACACAAATGAAACATTAGATAAAAGATAACCTATGATATAAGTAAATACTTACCTTATTACATATGCACTATTTATCAATTACATATATGTGCGTGTGTGCAGGGTGCGTGCGGTGCGTGGGAGTATATACTGTATATAAACATCCAAATTCTATTAACCCAACCAAACATAATTAATGCCCGAAAAATAACTTTACCATTTAAGCACTAGTTTATTAATAACAAAACGCAAACATAAGAATACGTGCCTGCGTACGCAAGTTTATATGCATACATGTGCACGTGTGTATAGCTATATACGCGCATGTGTGAATGTGCACGCATGCATATGCATAGGCGTATAAATACAGACATATGCAGATAAATTCAAGCAATACAAAATAAAAATATAATTATAAATCTGACCTCTTAAAATTAATAATTATGATACCGCCAAATCAAATAAGAAAACGAAATAATAACCTAGTGGAGATATAAAAGTATATGTACTTATATATATATATATATATATATATATATATATATATATATATATATATATATAAAAGTGAACATAGAAGTCAACACTTAGAGGCGACAGTCTGTTTCTGTTCCCTGACGATTGCATATAGCATTATTTATCTCTGATATTGAGCACTTTATCCCATAAATATAGCACACCTTAAGACTATATTTCTTCATACATACATACATATATATATATATATATATATATATATATATATATATATATATATATATATATATATATATATATATATATATATATATATATATATATAAGTATAGGATTGGTATATACGGAATAATTTTCAATAACCAACAAATACTATTCTTAAAAGAGAGCTCAATACAGTAGAGCAAATATATATATATATATATATATATATATATATATATATATATATAAGTATTTATCCTTTAAGCATTAATATTATTATGATCATGTCAAGATTCAAACCAAAAAGAAGTGACGTAAGACATGTTTCATTAAGTTAAATGGTTTGTAGACAGTAGACTGAAGCACCGTGTTCAGCTTCGTCAAGCTCTGAAGCGGAGAGGCCTTCAAAATCCTGCTTTAACAAATTTCATCTGTCAGCGTGGCTTTGTATCCCGCAGCACGTTTGGGCTAGTACGGCACTTGTGAAAATACAAATGAAATATGCCTTTCCCTTACCTAATTTTTTCCACAATAGCCCTGCTAACATGAATAATATATATATATATATATATATATATATATATATATATATATACTGTGTATTTATCTAAAAATAAATACGCTTAAAATTTGCCTTCTTCTGCGGTGCACCAACGGCTTAGGGGTAAAATCTCCGACTGATGGATACAGCGAAACAGTCTGTCTGTGGATATATATATATATATATATATATATATATATATATATATATATATATATATATATATATATATAACATTTAAACATTGATATCAATATCGTATATACGAGACGAGTTTGTCGTTGCTTTGAAATTTTCATGCAGCAAAGGCAGACTATCATTGTTGTTTCGTCCGTGTGTTGTTTGATATATTGAAATTTTCATCTTTGATAATGGCTTATGTTAGCCGAAAGCTTAGATTAGATTTAAACATTTATCAATATGGTGTTTTCATTTCGTCTTTGAATGATAATGTGATTAATCTTATCAGACAATATGAAAGGAACTTACTTAATATATATATATATATATATATATATATATATATATATATATATATATAGGGTGTATCAAACTATTTTTACAAACTTTGGGGATGGGCTCCTGACAGCAAAACAAAGTAAAATGTCTATATGATCTTATGTCCAAAAGCCATCGTTGTACCTCAACACAGCATCTCATAACAAATCTTCAAAATGTCCTCCGCTTGCTTTTACACATGTATGCACCTGTCGGATCTTTGACTGTCAGACACTTACGAATAGCCGCACGCGTTGTCAAATGGCTTCTCAGGCCCCTATGACACGTTGATGAAGCGTCTCTGCATTATTAATTTAGATTGCCCCACAGATAAAAATCCAAACGATTGAGGACGTGGGAGCGTGCAGGCCATAGAATTTGTCCTTTTACCTAGCTATCTTTCAAGGTAGATGTCAGCCAGTGCATTGCGAACGATCTGACTAAAATGTGCTGGATCCCCATAATGTGTATTAGCAGGGGTACATCCTCTAGCAGATCTGGAAATGTGTTCGAAATAAATTTCCTGTAGACAGCGCTTATAAGACATGCTGGCAGAACATATGAACGTACCAGATAGTCACCTACAATTACAGCCCACACATTAATCATAAACTAATGCTGGTGTCTAAACCTGTATTGTATGATAGGAATTCCAATCCGCCCACAAATCTTGGTTGTGCAAATTTGTTATTCCATCTTTTGTAAATGTTGCCTCATCCGTAAACAAGAATGAAAAGACAAACAATGGATCGGCAGTTTGTGCAATAAATCATCGGCAAAAAGATCTCCCGTTGTGAGTGATCAGATAGCGAAAGACCCTGCACAAGTTGTAAATGATACGAATACAGGAAGTACCCTCCATAGGGTACTATGTGATGTACGACATGTTAGGCCCACTTGATGTGTGCTGATACCTGCATCGTCTCTGACAGTCTGTAGAATGTTTTCTTCGTGGGCAGGCGTACGAGGGGATCTCGGTCTTACTCAATCCATTATTTGTGGTGCTATGGATCCTGCAACGCGACGATAAACAGTAGCAAAATTTGGATGACCCGGCTGCTTTCAGTCTGGAAGCACAATCGGATACACCCCTGCAGCGTCACGTCTATAATGATTCACGCAGCCGTATGTAAAATTCATAAAACGATATGAATAACCCGCCATTGTTAAACGGAACGCTTCTCAGTTAACTGACTACTACACAAATTAAACGTTGATAACAGACTAGCCACAAGTGTACCCGAATGATAAAAATAACCTAGTCTATATGTCAGCACAGCGCCGTCTACCTTAAACTTTCTTTAAATTTGCGTATCTTTATATGGACTCTTGTCCTTGTGTTTGCGTCAGGAACTCGCCTCCACATTTTGTAAAAGTATTTTTGATATACTCTATAAGTTTAAGTAATATATATATATATACTTTAAGTAATATATATATATATATATATATATATGTATTTATGAATAAAAATGACACTAGGAAAACTGGTAATTGCTGGCGCGTTTCGTCCAATGTGGACTTTATCAAAGCAAAATACAAAAATGAAATTAATTGAATAAAGTAACTAATAAAAACAAAAACAGAATGTACCTAGCAACTGGAATGTAGAGAAACGCTATTTTCATATTTTTAACTGAAAAATAACGTCAGTATTTGTCACGTGTGGAGAATATTGTCATTATATCTGTGTTGATGTATTCAACCATTTTCTTTTGATTTTATGAATCTGTTGTGTACATTTGTTTGTGAGAGCAGTAATTTTGTTAAGAAAGGTGAAATGGGGAAACACCTGGGCGTAGATTAATATTTGGGTAATTTTCTATGACGGCACTCTCCAGAATTTTCCTTCTGAGTGAGTTATTTTCTTTTTTTATGAGTGTAGCATTTTTAAAATAAAAATTATGGTTGAATTTATTTCTATGTATGACTAGTGCATTAGCTAAGTTGTTTTTTTTGTGAGGTCTCTTTTGTGCTCACAAATGCGTTTTTTTAAAACTTCTACTTTTTTCTCCAATATATTGGGAGGAACAGTTTTGGCAATTTATTTTCTAAATGCCTGCTTCAGAAATATTAGTGCTATTATTGTTTGAAGATCTTAGTATATCTATAATGGTTTTGGAAGTGTTTGTGACAATTTTAAGATTATTTAGATGGGATAGCTTATTCTGGATAGTGGATGTGACAGAATTGGTTTATTATATATATATATATATATATATATATATATATATATATATATATATATATATATATACCCAAGTATATAATTGTTATATACGGAATGAATTCCAATAACCAACAATTAAATTTGGATTTTAAAATTGGCAGTTTTTAATTTTAATATCAAATTTTATCATATAATTTAATAATAATTGTTTAGAATAAATTCTTTTTTTTAAATATTACCCGTATTTTAAAGATCTAAATACCTATTATAACATGATCTCGTTGTCAAGCTTTTGAATCTTCCTATACTTTGGTTTTGATTTGTCATTCTAGCTTTTGTAACAATGTTTTCCCCTAGTGTAGGATCGTTAATTAATTTGAAACTTTTAAAACCATTTATTTTATATTCAACCTCATCACTTGATAAGACACCGAAGGTGTTGAAACAAAATGATTATTTTTGTAGTGATTTTATAACATATTTATGTTATAAATTTTTTTATAAAAAATAATTATATATATATATATATATATATATATATACACCGGTGGTTTCCAAAATTTATTGTTCTATTCCCCTTCTCAAAATAAATATTCTGATTTTCGGTCTTCGAAAACCCAATTTTATTAAATGAATCGAGTCGGGAGCTTTTTAACTTACCCAGTTTTATGTATGCATATGTTTGTTCATTTGTGTGTTTATGTGTGTTTGTGTGTGTGTGTGTGTATGTATATGTGTAGCAGCTATTTTCTATGCGTACATACCACGCTTTCTCTTTCTCTCCCTCTCTCTCATTGACACATCTCTTGTCTCGCGTAATAAGTTAACATCCTTTTTAATCGTCAGTGAATTAATTGTTTTCATAACGCCTCTTTTGATAATATAATAGTCTGCAATAACTTCATCTGAAGGAAAAATGTTGTGTTTTTATTTTTATTTTTGCAGCTTTATGTGGGGAGGGGGCGAAGGAGTAATTTTTGGAATTATATTTAGCCATTTTTTTTTTTTTTTTTTGCCCGGCAAAGCCCGGAAATGAATTTTGTCGGACCGGAAACGCTTCTGATAACGTTAGCTAGCCGAAGAGGCTGTACACAATGTCACTTCCGCGAACTTGTAGTTAAGTTGTAACATAAACATTTCTGAAACATTTTTTTGTTGTTTCTATCTTTGAATTATCTTTAATAACTGAATTAGTTTCGTATTGCTTTAAGTTGCCTATGGTTATTATGAGGAAGCACGGTCCAGTAATGGATAGTGGATCGGATTCAGGAATCGGAGAGCCTGGTTCGAATTCCAGTCGAATCCATTACTAATACCCTTGGGAAAGATATGAATCCTCTTCTTCTCTCCCTGCATGGGTAATAGCAGGACAGATCGAATTTTATAGCCTTGGATGGCAAAGAGTCCACCGCAGAAAGAAATGGCAACCTTGTCAGTCATGTATCGAAAGATACATGGTCGTCTATGCATGTATCACGCGTGGCACATAACTGACTGATGGTTATTATTTAACATACAATCTTGAATGCTCATTAAAAGCTGACTACTTGGAAATATAACGAAACACAGTCTTCCCGTGGGCATAAAATCATAGAATCCGACCAGTAAAAAAAAAAAAAATATATATACGGTAACCCCTTGGTAAAAAATATCTATTTACATCTATGACCTGTCAGCGGGGCGGGTGGTGACTAGAATATGCTGACTGAATTCCTGCAAGGAGGGGGAGGGTAAAGCCCCACTAAAGTCGTCACCTTTCAGATGGATGCATGCCGACCAATATTTGTGTATACACCCAAGCTGAAACCCGACCAATGTTTGCGCATAGAGACAGGCAGTGACAGACTTACATTTTGCGGCCCTGAAGCTTGAACAGGTATCGGGCCCCTTTGCAACCAGCAACAGTAGGATCCTGTTATAGTGGAACACACCTATTCTATAGTTAATAGACTCTCCCACCTATAATAAGTTGGAGTAGTAATAGTAACGAGGGAGTCGCTGAGTGGGTCGGTGAGTCAGTCGATGCCGGATGACCGTTAGTCGGATACTAAAAGTATCAGCGACCCCAACTAGATTTTCTCTGCGTCATTACCTATTATATCAAGTTCCTAACGTTTTGTACGTCGAACCTATTTTAGGACCGACTTAGTACAAATACAAGCCTCCACTGTGAAACCACTCCACAACAGATCCAACTGCCAAAATTTAGGCTGTGGATAGATTTTGGCGAGTTCAACGATTACATACATTTGGGGGTTCTGGCGCTGCAAACCTCCAGAAAATTTTTGAAATTTGTCCAATGACAGGGCAATTTTGAGTCCATATAAAATGGTTATTAGAGCGTATTCTAAGGTTAACATTAGCTATTTCAGTCCTTTGGCTTAAAATGGCGTTATTTTAATAACAAAAACTTAAGTAAAACATTCACTAAAAAAAGTTGCTACTGGAAGCTCTTCTTGGATTAGGGGTCCTGAAGCTTAAGGTTCATTAGATTCCTAATAAATCCGCCACTGGTGAAATAAGCCCGACATAGACTAGGAATAAAATTGCTCAAGACTTATCGGCACTCTAATAACCCAAACCAACTCTCGATGAAGAGTCATTACCGAAGGGTATGGTACCCTGATATCTGAGCACATCGCATTAAATGACTTACTTGCAGTCCAATAAGGGAAGTATTTTAATCCACCCATTCACTCAAGCGGAATGTGATAAAAGACAAAGTTTAAAGTGGACTAAGAGACAACGCGTACATGGACTAGGAACAACCAGAAACATGGATTAGGAACTATTACTCAGCCCTCCCCTAAGTACGTCTTCTTTTAGGGACTCCTCGCTTAATAATCCTATCCCCCCCCAACCCGAAGAAGTATGCCACGGGAGATAGTTCCCTGAGGATTGAATACATTATATTAAAAATCTCTTTTCTACCAATGGGAGTATATAGCTTTGCCTATCGACCGGTTCACACTCCACCCGGTGTTTCAAACAGGAGTAGAGGTTTATTCCTTGTTTCGTGTTTAGGATTGGGTTCCCAGTTCCTTCTAAAGTCTGCTTCAACTCTATACTCCTAACGCTCGTCCTTACTGACACTAACACAACTCCACTCAGTAACTCTCTACCTTGAGTGGTTCTTAGGACTTGGGGGAACAATAGTAAAAAAATGATAATAGTAATATTTTCCATTTCTTTATAAGGAAACATTCGACATTCATTGAACGAACGGTAGAAATTTATAAAATGTTTTATTTAAAATAGTTTTTTTTTTCTCAGGTAAATAAGTTTTTCAAATTTACTGTTATCCCTCTTTCGGGCATTGATGATGACTTTCTTCCAAACCAACTGTTTAAAGTAGAGTTGAAAGACATCATCTTGATTATATCATTATTTTCTCCTCGTGTTACATGTGCTATCCATTTTAGTTGTTGCTGCTGCTGAAAGTCATCAGGTCATGTAGTTTTCATTATTTGGTACAGTACTTTGTGATTCTGTAGCGCGATAATGCCACTAAGATGCAAGGGGTTACTAAGCGAGTGAAAAAAAATGAGAAAATCTTCATAGCTGAAAGGACAATAAAATAATAGGATTCAGAAAGACAGAAGATGGCGATGGATGTTACATTTAATTTCTGAAGAATGTAATTGACTGGAAAGTAGGAAGTAGGAAGAGAGTTTCGCAGGTGAGAAGTGCGAGAGAATATTAGACAGAAAATACTAGAATCGGAATATCGTTTATTAGAATAAAACATACGGGTACATCTAGCTACTTCAACCAGAAAATGATGAGACCTAGTTGCCAATCTAGTACTGCTCTTAAATTCACGTGGTCGAGGTACCAAAGAGGAAAACTCATTAGAACAATGTCCATGAATATATTTATAGAAAAAAACATAAGAAAGCTAGTTAAGGTGGTGGGAATGTTACTGAAGTCGGGAAGCCAGATCAGAATCAATAATATTACAGACTATTCTTGGGATTTTACCAAGAAATTGGTGATGTAAGCAATGGAACTATGAACGAATTGTAGATTTATAAATGTGCAAGATTGCTTTTGATGAGAATTGTCTGGCACGACGCAATGAGAACCAACTTTCTTAGCATCAGATATAGCTATTGATTCAATATAACCATTCCACTTCATGTCAGTGGAAAAAGTGAAACAGAGAACGCGGGACGCGTTACTTTCCTTGAGGTTAGCATCAGTCATAATGATGGAAGGCAAAAATGGTTCTCTATAGGGACTAAAAGTAAGCAATTTCGTTTTGGAAGCGTTAAAATTGAGTTAAATAGGAATAAAGTGTCATTGCCGACACAGGAGTTTGAACACAGTCGATCCCATTTTGAACGAGTAGATCACATGATGGTAAAGAAAAAGTATATATGGAAATAACCTAAGCGATTGCTATCCGGATTACTTCGGAAGTGTGCTGGTCAAACTCTCTACTTCCGGGCAGAGAGCATCCTTAGACGAGACCCTGCTGAAGGGCAAAGTCACGTCTCGGGAGACAGCTACCCAACCCGGTTTTTTACGGGGTCTACGGGGAATTTTTGGCCGCGCCTATGTGCTCGGATACACCACAATAGACTCGGCCCTGTGCCACATCTGACCGCGTGGAGTGGTTAGTGAATATCTCACTATACGGATTACTATTCGGATCACTATTCAGTGGTTACTTTTCGAGCGAGTATTATCAAGTACTATTAGGGCGAGTGTTATTCGAAGGCGACATTGTTCAACGGCGTTACTATAGTTGTATCTGCGATTACAGAGTCCCTACTACAACGAGCATAAGGAAAGTGACAACGAGTATTCGTTGCCATCACAAAAGGTTGGCAACCAGTCTAAGAGAAGAATAACCCTGAATTCAAAATCGAGTGTAGAAATGGCAAATTCCACCATATAAAAAACCTAATTACTACCATGAAAGCCTATTTACTTATATTAAATCTAATCCAAACTCGACAGATGCTTGTGTTAAGGCTTCAACTCAAGCAAAGAAATGTTTATCTGTGCCTCATTGGGAAAAGGTACACGTTAGGTAAGCGGGTACTGTAATAAGTGAACATAGAAAACAACCAAAAATACACATGTACACAACTTTGGTTGGTAACCTTATAAATAAATATAATAAAAAGGTCATATGAATTTACCAATAAGTGTATTCTTTATATTTTCCTGATAGAGAGAATAATTATATAATCAAGATGTTAACATTCTGCACTATCATGAACGAAAGGTTTTAGAAGGAATCTCCCATAAATACGAGAAAGATCGATAACATTTAGTGGACATGAGAAGCCGGTTTTCCTTAAAAACTATTTTAAGAAAAATATTTTATAAATTTCAACTATTCAGTGGTTACTATTCGAGCGAGTATTATCGAGCAAGTACTATTAGTGCGAGGGTTATTCGAAAGCGTTTGACACCAGTATTGTTCGACGGCGTTACTATAGATGTATTTGCGATTACAAAGTCTCTACTACAGCGAGTACTACGAATGTGATAACGACTATTCGTTTACATCAAAAAGTGGCAACGAATGTTCGTTGACATCACAAACAATTTACAAGCTATTTCTTGCTTCAGTTATCTATGGATTTAAAGTAATTTTCGAGATCTGTAGCCATATGCATTGCATGCATCCCATAATACAGTCGTTACTTCATGACGCATCAAAAAACAGGAAGATGCAATAAAAACTGCAATGTTAAAAACTAAATATATAAATTAATATCTATTCTCTTGAGACAATCTGTTAGACACTTTACTTCACCGGCATCCAGACCCTTACCTTTGCTCTAATGACTTTGCACCCCGTCAGCCCGTCTAATCATGCCAGACCAATAATTGTGATAACGCGCCACCCACTTGTCTACGGTGATCCAGTCTCGAATAATATCGTTGTCCCGTACAAAAAAGAAAAGAAAAAAAAAGGTGTGCTGCTAAGAAAAGGTAAGGAGGGGAAGTGAAATTGGGTTATACCGGAAGAAAACGTCAAGCCGTCAACTCATCAGGGAAGTAAAGAGTGGGTAACCTGTGTTGGGTTAGGGAAAAAGTGAAAAAACAAAGTGGGGTGTCGATCTTTAATCAAGGTGAATGGAAAGGTGTCTTTCCGGTGGACACGGACATTTATACCGAATTATTTACTTTTTCACCAATTTCCAAGAGACTAAAACTAATTTTGATATCATTGCCAGGTCGGCTGCTAAGTAATGTAGCTTCTCTGTGCCTTTTTGATATCATTGCTAGGTCGGCTGCTAAGTAATGTTGCTTCTCTGTGCCTTTTTGATATCATTGCCAGGTCGGCTGCTAAGTAATGTTGCTTCTCTGTGCCTTTTTGATATCATTGCCAGGTCGGCTGCTAAGTAATGTAGCTTCTCTGTGCCTTTTTGATATCATTGCCAGGTCGGCTGCTAAGTAATGTAGCTTCTCTGTGCCTTTTTCATATCATTGCTAAGTAAGGTCTTTTGGTGGGATCGGCTGCTAAGTAATGTTGCTTCTCTGTGCCTTTTTGATATCATTCATTGCTAAGTAATGTTTCTTCTCTGTGCCTTTTTTGATATCATTGCTAGGTCGGCTGCTAAGTAATGTTTCTTTCTGTGCCTTTTTGATATCATTGCTAGGTCGGCTGCTAAGTAATGTTTCTTCTCTGTGCCTTTTGATATCATTGCTAGGTCGGCTGCTAAGTAATGTTTCTTCTCTGTGCCTTTTGATATCATTGCTAGGTCGGCTGCTAAGTAATGTTGCTTCTCTGTGCCTTTTTGATATCATTGCTAGGTCGGCTGCTAAGTAATGTTGCTTCTCTGTGCCTTTTGATATCATTGCTAGGTCGCTGCTGATAATGTTGCTTCTCTGTGCCTTTTTAATATCATTGCCAGGTCGGCTGCTAAAGTAATGTTGCTTCTCTGTGCCTTTTGATATCATTGCCAGGTAATAATGTTGCTTCTCTGTGCCTTTTGATATCATTGCTAGGTCGGCTGCTAAGCTAATGTTGCTTTCTCTGCCTTTTGATATCATTGCTAGGTCGGGCTGCTAAGTAATGTTGCTTCTCTGTGCCTTTTTGATATCATTGCTAGGTCGGCTGCTAAGTAATGTTGCTTCTCTGTGCCTTTTTGATATCATTGCTAGGTCGGCTGCTAAGTAATGTTTCTTCTCTGTGCCTTTTTGATATCATTGCTAGGTCGGCTGCTAAGTAATGTTTCTTCTCTGTGCCTTTTGATATCATTGCTGGGTTTGATATAATGTTGCTTCTCTGTGCCTTTTTGATATCATTGCTAGGTCGGCTGCTAAGTAATGTTGCTTCTCTGTGCCTTTTGATATCATTGCCAGGTCGGCTGCTAAGTAATGTTGCTTCTCTGTGCCTTTTTGATATCATTGCTAGGTCGGCTGCTAAGTAATGTTGCTTCTCTGTGCCTTTTTGATATCATTGCTAGGTCGGCTGCTAAGTAATGTAGCTTCTCTGTGCCTTTTTGATATCATTGCCAGGTCGGCTGCTAAGTAATGGCTTCTCTGTGCCTTTTTGATATCATTGCTAGGTAATGCTAAGTAATCTACTCTCTTTTGATATCATTGCCAGGTCGGCTGCTAAGTAATGTTGCTTCTCTGTGCCTTTTTGATATCATTGCTAGGTCTAATGTAAGCTTCTCTGTGCCTTTTTGATATCATTGCTAGGTCGGCTGCTAAATGTTGCTTCTCTGGTGCCTTTTGATATCATTGCTAGGTCTCTAATAAAATTTGCTTCTCTGTGCCTTTTGATATCATTTGCTAGGTCTGTGCCTTTTTGATATCATTGCTAGGTGCTAAGTAATGTTTCTTCTCTGTGCCTTTTTGATATCATTGCTAGGTCGGCTGCTAAGTAATGTTTCTTCTCTGTGCCTTTTTGATATCATTGCTAGGTCGGCTGCTAAGTAATGTTTCTTCTCTGTGCCTTTTGATATCATTGCTAGGTCGGCTCTAAGTAATGTTGCTTCTCTGTGCCTTTTTGATATCATTGCTAGGTCGGCTGCTAAGTAATGTTGCTTCTCTGTGCCTTTTGATATCATTGCTAGGTAATGTTGCTTGTGCCTTTTTGATATCAATAGGTCGGCTGCAATGTAATGTTCTCTCTGCCTTTTTGATATCATTGCTAGGTCGGCTGATAAGTAATGTAGCTTCTCTGTGCCTTTTTTGATATCATTGCCAGGTCGGCTGCTAAGTAATGTAGCTTCTCTGTGCCTTTTGATATCATTGCTAGGTCGGCTGCTAAGTAATGTAGCTTTCTCTGTCTTTTTGATATCATTGCCACTTCCTTTTTCTCTGTGCCTTTTGATATCATTGCTAGGTCGGCTGCTAAGGCTTCTCTGTGCCTTTTGATATCATTGCTAGGTCGGCTGCTAAGTAATGTTGCTTCTCTGTTGCCTTTGATATCATTGCCAGGTCGGCTGCTAAGTAATGTTGCTTCTCTGTGCCTTTTTGATATCATTGCTAGGTCGGCTGCTAAGTAATGTTGCTTCTCTGTGCCTTTTTGATATCATTGCTAGGTCGGCTGCTAAAGTAATGTTGCTTCTCTGTGCCTTTTGATATCATTGCTAGGTCGGCTGCTAAGTAATGTTGCTTCTCTGTGCCTTTTTGATATCATTGCCAGGTCGGCTGCTAAGTAATGTAGCTTCTCTGTGCCTTTTGATATCATTGCTAGGTCGGCTGCTAAGTAATGTTGCTTCTCTGTGCCTTTTGATATCATTAAAATAATGTTGCTTCTCTGTGCCTTTTTGATATCATTGCTAGGTCGGCTGCTAAGTAATGTTGCTTCTCTGTGCCTTTTTGATATCATTTGCTAGGTCGGCTGCTAAGTACTTCTCTTGCCTTTTTGATATCATTGCTAGGTTTTTGCTAAGTAATGTTTCTTCTCTGTGCCTTTTTGATATCATTGCTAGGTCGGCTGCTAAGTAATGTTGCTTCTCTGTGCCTTTTTGATATCATTGCTAGGTCGGCTGCTAAGTAATGTTGCTTCTCTGTGCCTTTTTGATATCATTGCTAGGTCGGCTGCTAAATGTTTTTCTCTGTGTCTTTTGATATCAAGGTCGGCTGTTGCTTCTCTGTGCCTTTTTGATATCATTGCTAGGTCGGCTGCTAAGTAATGTTGCTTCTCTGTGCCTTTTTGATATCATTGCTAGGTCGGCTGCTAAGTAATGTTGCTTCTCTGTGCCTTTTTGATATCATTGCTAGGTCGGCTGTAAGTAATATTGCTTCTCTGTGCCTTTTGATATCATTGCTAGGTCGGCTGCTAAGTAATGTGCTTCTCTGTGTCTTTTTGATATCATTGCTAGGTCGGCTGCTAAGTAATGTTTCTTCTCTGTGCCTTTTTGATATCATTGCTAGGTCGGCTGCTAAGTAATGTTGCTTCTCTGTGCCTTTTTGATATCATTGCTAGGTCGGCTGCTAAGTAATTTTTGCTTCTCTGTGCCTTTTTGATATCATTGCCAGGTCGGCTGCTAAGTAATGTAGCTTCTCTGTGCCTTTTGTGATATCATTGCTAGGTCGGCTGCTAAGTAATGTTGCTTCTCTGTGCCTTTTTGATATCATTGCTAGGTCGGCTGCTAAGTAATGTTGCTTCTCTGTGCCTTTTTGATATCATTGCTAGGTCGGCTGCTAAGTAATGTTGCTTCTCTGTGCCTTTTTGATATCATTGCTAGGTCGGCTGCTAAGTAATGTTGCTTCTCTGTGCCTTTTTGATATCATTGCTATGGTCTGGCCTTTTTGATATCTGCTAAGTAATGTTGCTTCTCTGTGCCTTTTGATATCATTGCTAGGTCGGCTGCTAAGTAATGTTGCTTCTCTGTGCCTTTTTCATATCATTGCCAGGTCGGCTGCTAAAATAATGTAGCCTTTTTGATATCTGTGCCTTTTTTATAAATGCTTTTTCTTTTGGTTATTGTTCGTATGTAATGTCTTCTCTATGATACCTAGATTTTATGAATTTGCTTCAGCCTTTTTCATAGATTGTCGGATGGGTCTGCTCAATTCACAATCACAATTGGCTTCTCTGTGCCTTTTTTAATCATTAAGTTCTATGCTAACAGTTTCTTATTTACTCGCAGTTCTCGCTTGTGAAACACTCTTCCGATTTTTTGTTTTTCCGCCTACTTTGATCTTCAAAAATTTAAATGCAATGTCAATCGTTATTTACTTTCATCTTGATAACAGTAAAAAGCTTCAAAGGCATTGATATCATTGCTAGGTCGGCTGAAGGAGCTTTTTTTTTTAATAAGATTTTCCGAAATCTCTATTAAAGAAAAAATGCCCTGTGCCTTTTTGATATCATTTTCCGAGATGTTGCTTCTCTGTGCCTTTTCAAACCGGTAGCTGCTAAAATAAAATAATATTTAAAATAAACGAAGATGAATTCTTTTATGATACCTAGATAGGATGAATTTAAAAATAACGTTTAATTGTCGGATGGGTCTCATCAATTATATATATATATATATATATATATATATATATATATATATAGTTCTATGTTGACTCTTCATTTTTTATTTTCCGCCTACATGATCTTCAAAAAATGTTGTTTCGTTTTTACTTTCATCTTTTTGGTTTCATGAATTGGAGCTTTTTCTTTAATAAGATTTCCGAAATCTTATTAAAGAAAATTCCCTTCGAGATTTCAACGAAATAAAATAAATTTAAAATAAACCATGGTTTATCAAAGTGAATCCACTAAAATAACGTTTATATATATATATATATATATATATATATATATATATATAGTGGAGTGTTCATTTATTGTGCCTACATGTCACCATAAATGTTTTTTTTTTTTTAATTTTTGGTTTGATGAATTGGATTGTGATTGGTCGATTCCAATGTAATAAATTATAACCATGGACTATTAGTGTTTGAGCCTTATATATATATATATATATATATATATATATATATATATATATATATATTCCATCACTGATAGAGCGACTCGGAGTTTCATGCAGAACGCAATCTTCAGATACTGGCCGTTACGTAATTTAAATTAATATATATATATATATATATATATATATATATATATATAAATGGTTATCGTAATGTTGACGTATATATATATATTATAGTGGGATTACAGTTTTTCAATTTTAAAAACTATATTTGACATTTAAATTAAATTGATTTATATATATATATATATATATATATATATATATATATATATGTGTGTGTGTGTGTGTGTGTGTGTGTGTGTGTGTGTGTGTAAGAAAAATTTAACAATTTTTTACTTAAGAATTGTGGATATTGTTATTTTTATTATTAAAGGGAGATTACTTGTTCCTTCATTAATTTTTAATAAATATATAAAAAAAACCCGTATTTTGCCTAAAAAATAAACTACAATTTATATTAAAAATTAATCTGGATCAACGTATTCATGCGTATATTTATTTTTATGCCTACATTTAATCATCAGTCCATTTCTTTTGTTTAATAAGATAGATTTATTTAAGTGTTTTAAATTGGTCAACAAGACATAAGTTACATTTATCTCTTTTCCCGTTATAAGATTTGGCTCTTGCTATCATATCTCACTAGATTGATGTTGATTTGCCATCATTCTTTAAGTGCCAGAAATATTTGGACAAGAGCAGTGCTGTTTTTGTATTTTATATTACCTAAGGACATTAGTTTATGGTAAATACAAAATTTCGAAAGATATATATATATACTTAATCGCTCTGTTCGAGGGCTTTTTTATTAAATAATCAACAAAATGAAAAATACAAGTTTTGCTACCGGTGAGGGGAAATTTATATTTATTATTAATATAAATTATAATTTTTTTATACATTTATACATTTTACTACACTGGCTATGATATATATATATATATATATATATATATATATATATATATATATATAGAGAGAGAGAGAGAGAGAGAGAGAGAGAGAGAGAGAGAGAGTTCCAATAACTTGGACCGATTTTAAATGTGAATTAAGTTTAAGCGTCTTATGATATTTTTTCTTTTTCATTCAGATTGAACAACTTAAGTATTTGGTAACTTCAACCATGGAAAGATTAACAATAAAACAACGTGTTAAAGTTATCGAAGCCTATTACGAAAATGGACGTTCAAACAGAAATGCAATGAGAAGTTCCCAGTTCACATCATCTCTCGAAACAGTAATGTCAATTGCCGCTACGATCGTGCGACTTGACGCCTTTAGATTTCTTCCTTTGGGGTCATCTCAAAAGTAAGGTCTATGCCATTTAATTCAACAGCTGAAGGATGAGAAAATAAGGCATATTGGTGAGATCGAGGAGCAACTATGCAGAGATGCCATCAAAAATTTTGACCATCAAGTGAAGGTGTTTCGCCTTGGCCGACATTTGACTATTTCATCTCTAGGTTACTACTTTTGAAATCGTATCTCATATCCCAATCGATACATTGACCCATATCTTGTCTTAAGTACTCTAGTCGTTGTAAAGAGTGTTCCAATAACTTGGACCGATTTTAAATGTGAATTAAGTTTAAGCGTCTAATGATTCTTTTCTTTTTCTTTCAGATTTAACAACTTAAGTAAGTCTTTAGCAATTTCAACCATAGAAAGATTAACAATCAAACAACGTGTTAAAGTTATCGAAACCTGTTACAAAAATAGATGTTCAAATTTATAAATATACAGCCCAATGATTCTGCTAGCAAAAAATGCACACCAAACAGTGACCTTTTGTGGATGAAGTGCCTTTTCAACAATTTTCCTTGGATTTTCATCAGCCCATATGCGACGATTCTGTTTATTAACGAATCCACCAAAATGAAAATGGGCTTCATTACTAAAGAGGATTTTTTGAGAATAATCTTCATCGACTTTTCTTCGCTCGTGCACCCGATTGACGAATGTATGGTGCTCTAAATGGTCAGCAGGTTTCAGTTCTTGTGTCAATTGAATTTTGTAAGCATTTCGAGACAAATCTTTTGTCAAAATTCCATGTAACGTTGGCGTGGAGGGGGTCAATTCCTGCACGCGAAGACGAATAGAGGGGGTCTGGATTTTCGGGCATATTATCGTGCACTGCGGAAATGAACGGCGTAAACGAGGACGCAATGGTTTTTTTCACATCTGCCACTGACCCAGTTTGTTTGAATTTGCGAACAATTTTTCCAATGGCACTCTCGGTTGGTTGATTATGTTGACCCAAAAAATCTCGAAGTGCGGGAAATGCATTTCTGTTTGAACGACCATTTTCGTAATAGGCTTCGATAACTTTAACACGTTGTTTGATTGTTAATCTTTCCATGGTTGAAATTGCCAAAGACTTAAGTTGTTAAATCTGAAAGAAAAAGAAAAAATATCATGAGACGCTTAAACTTAATTCACATTTAAAGGTTATTGGAACGCATATATATATATATATATATATATATATATATATATATATATATATGGCGAATGTAATGAAAATGAAAAAATATATAAATTCTCATGTTCACAGCATTAATTCCAAAGAGGGCTCAATACAGAATAAAACAAGTGTTTCACGCTGTCACTTTTTCTTTATTCTTATAAGTCCCCTCTTAATTTTTTTCAAACAAATAGAAATAAAAAAAGAAATGATGTTCCATGTGCGGCCTGATTACAAACAGAATTATTCATAACCATTTTGGTTCTCACCAGGCGAGATGCAACTAAATGCACCGAAACGAAGTTTGCATTTTTGTAGTGAGTAAATTGTTTTTGTTTATATGAAAAAATATATATATATATATATATATATATATATATATATATATATATAGAGAGAGAGAGAGAGAGAGAGAGAGAGAGAGCGATAGACATTGCTTTATATACGGCTATTCGGCGTGTGCAAATTTTTCATGGGTTTATTATTATGAAAATTAGTAAATAATAGCAATTACATATATTATTGTTGAAACTTGACTAATGCATGGAATAATAATACAACACAAAATGTACTTAGAACAAAATGTATTGAAACAAGAAAGGTACACAATATTTACATATAGTCTTTTGTATATTCTTGGGAAGACCGTTCCTGGAATGTGTTGACTTAGTCGCAGTCGGGCAGAGTCTCTGGTTGAATCACTTGATTCCTCCCCCCGTCTTCCCGGTACCAACCATATTTATATAGTCGGTACTCCACTATGCAAATTAGGTGGATCCTACCACAACAATTATTAATTACAAAAAATGTCTTGTCACTGAAATATCGATACCTTCCAGATGTCATTAATTTTATTGACACTATAAGAAACTTGTGGAAACAACTATTGACACTATAAGAAACTTGTGGAAACAAATGGTAATCCGATGTAGTCAAGTTTATAAAATATGCTACGCGAGGAAGAATTTCTTCTCCTAATTTCATTTTGTATTGTTTGACCGAGATAGCAATGTATAGACGAGCATGTTCATGCAACAATATGGTTTTTTGGTTTCACTAGGCGCGGTGGAGTAATGGGTAGCGGCTCGGATTTAAGAAATCGGAGAGCCGAGTTCGAATTCCAGTCGAATCCATTACATTCACTTACGAGCTTTGGAAATGTATGGATCCTCTTCTCCCCCCAGCTATGGGTAAATAGTAGGATAGACCGAGTTCTATAGGCTTGGATGGCAACTGGTCTACCGCAGAAAGAAATGGCAACCTACTGCAGGAAAAAAATCTGCCTCGTCAGTCATGTATCGAAACATACATGATCGACTAAGTGTGTATCATGCATGGCACATAACTGGCTTTCTTTCCCCAGCTACGGGTAAATAGCAGGACAGACCGCAGAAAGGATGGCAAACTGCGGGATCTACCGAAAGATATCAGCAAAGTGAGATGGCATAAACCTTTCCCCAGCTACGGGTAAATAGCAGGACCGACCGGGAAACTGACAATCAACCTACTGCGGGAACACAATCTGCTTCGTCAGTCATGTATCGAAAGATAGATGATCGTTTAAGCGTGTATCATGCATGCACATAACATTCTTTTCCCAGCTATGGGTAAATGGGAGAACAGACCGTGTTCTATAGCCTTGGATGGAAACTGGTCTACCGCAGAAAAAAATGGAAACCTACTGCGGGAAGAAAAGTCTGCCTCGTCAGTCATGTTATCGAAAGATACATGATCGCCTAAGCGTGTGTCCCGCATGGCACATAACTGACTATCCTATACATTGCTTTTTTCCCTTTTAAGTGCGGCGGTTACACTTTGAATGTGGCATCTGTAACGTTTCGCGGAAACAATTTTTGTAATACAGAAAGCCATTCATATCTAATTAATTTATTCCTCAAAAGATATAAAAATAGCACTCCCATCACGACCAGTTGTGACGCATTCAAAATAAAAGATTAAAATGTATCCGTTTCATTGGTTATTTTAATCTAGGCCGCAAACAAGCAGATCTGTAAAATTTCTTCTTAAACATTATATTTCTCAATTATTAAAACGTAATTACGTATTCAAGAAAAACAATTCAAAATTGTCCGGAAGAACAGATAATTTAATTGATTGAAAAATATTTTGTATGTAAATAAACAAAAAATTAAAAAAAAAAACAAACAAAAAAAAAATAACAAAAATAAACAGCGATTTTTTTACAAACCGAATCTTCGACAGAATATTTTATTAAATAAATAAATAAAAAAATTCGAAACAAAAGAATATTTTAGTTTTATTTTGTGATCTAGCATAATTTTACGTAGTTTAAAATTAAATTTTCAGTCAAATTTATTTCTTTTTATAAATAATTTTTTTTTTAAGTTAAAGAAGGGTCTGTAATGTAAGCGAACCTATCCGGGCATCTTGACTGCAGTCAATTTCTCACTGACGTAACATGGCTTCCCTCTGTCTTTTCTTTATGCACTTTTTATCACTTTAAGAGTTATTTTTAGTGGATAGTGCATATTTTTAGTGGATACAAAAAACAATATTTTAGCTTTATTTTCTGATCCACGGTATAATTTTACGTAGTTTAAAATCAAATTTTCTCTCAATTTTATTTCTTTTCATAAATATTTTTAAATTTAAAGAAGGGTCTGTAATGTAAGCGTACCTATCCGGGCATCTTGACTGCAGTCAATTTCTCACCGATTTAATATGGCTTCCTTCTGCCTTCTACAGATATATTCATTTTTGATCATTTTAAACATTATTTTTAGTGGATACTCGTATTTGAGTAGACGCTCCATTTATTTATTAAACAGTATAATTCTTTATTTTCCTCTACTGGCCTGAATGCTTGAGAAATCTTATTAAAGAATAAATTACGTTCTCTGGCAGCTCGAACCTTCAGGCCGGTAGGAAAAAAATACTGTTTAATAAATAAATGGAGCGTCTATTTAATTACAAGTATCCACTAAAAATAACGTTTAAAGTGATAAAAAATCTGTCGTATTAATAAAAAAAAAATCATTCATTAGATATATTCATGGCAACTGTTCTGATGAGCTGTTTTGTATCTAGACTACATGAATTTAAGCATGCTACTTGATTGGCAGTTAGGTCTCACCGTTTTACAGTCGAACTAGCTAGATGAAACCTGTTTTCATTTCTCGCACTTCTGTTTTCCTGAATCGTATCCCTTTATTGTCCTTTTCCTCCCCTTCTTTTCACTAAAGTCTTCTAATTTTCGATCACCCCCTACGTCCTAGTGGCATCATCGCCTTGCTTGGGGTGAAATGATAAAATAAATGTAAATATTAGGTGTTCAAATTATATTTTAAGATTTTTTATAAAATTAAAGACCCGTTAAAATTGGCTTTAAATTTCAGTAAATCTTTCTCACAAAATTCTCTTTTCATAAATAAATAAATCCAATCATAAAGTGTCCAAAATATACGCACATAGGTGGGGTGGGGGGTTGTTATTTGGCATTTTTAATTATTTGCAAAGTACAGGGAAGTTATAAAAATCTGGAAATTGTGTTCATCTTGTGTTATCAGAGCACTGGACAGCAGCAAGCCATCTGCGTTTCATTTATTGACAGACAAAAAAAAACATGATCTTATGAGATTAAAAGTGTATTCCCTACGATCATGGGAAACGTCTAAAAATCATAGCTTCATCTAAGACAGCATCAACAGCAAAACAAATCTCCACGTTTTAATAATTGAGAAATATAACGTTTAATTTAACGAAATTTCAAGACATGTTTTCGCCGCATTAAAATAAACAATGAAATATCGTCGTTTTAACCATTTAAATTGCACGCATGCGTAGTGGGATGTTATCCTGCATTTTTACTTGCTATTGCCGAACAACTTTTGATTGGTTTGGTTTGGTTTGTTTTATGGAATATCAACTTCAATGGGTTATTTAATGCCGACAACATTTTTATTGCAGGTAATATTTTTTTCCCAAAATTTATTGTTGGTAATAATTTGTTCAAAAATGTATTGCTGGTAATATTTTTTTTCAAAAATGTATTGCTGGTAAAAATTTTCCAAAAAATTATTGCTGGTATTAAAACCTATCTTTATACTTTTTTGGTGGTGGTGGGGGGTAACTATTTGTCCATAGCTAGAACCCTGACAGGTGCTACCACCACGGGTCAAGTTGTACCTGGGAACATCAGCAATTAAGAGGTGGCTCCACGCTCCTCAAAACCTCCTGATCAGAGGCCTTGCTGTTGGACGTAGTTTATTGTCTTACCCAGGACGCGGATGTTGTTTATCGTCTTACCCAGGACGCGGGTGTGGTTTATTGTTTTACCCAGGACGGGGACAACTTTTGAGCTAGCGACAATGATTTTTAAAAAATTCCAATGTTTATTGAGCGCAGTCATCATCCAACTTTACAATAAAAAAAATTATTATACTATGCTTTTGTTAAGTACATTCCCTTCACGACTTAAGCGATCATGGCTCTCCACAGCTTCTTGTCTATTGTAGCTCTCAGCAATCTCTGACTTTTTAACATACATTTTTCCCTGTCCTCTTACCTGTTTACGCATAATCCCAAGTAGGCTACTCGTTGTTTCCTCTTTACCCCTATTGCTTTCTATATGTCCTGCGTGCGTTAAATTCTCCAAGCGTCTTCTTGTGTCTCTAGATTTCAACTGCAGTCTTCTGTGTTTAAGTATAAGTTTTATTCCCATTTTAAAACTTCTTTGTTGCTCACCTATATCGCTTATGGTATTCTCAACATCCCTCTCTAGCAGGGTTTTTTAACCTTTTGATGATTCCAGACCCCCAATGGATTGTCCACTATGGACCCACTTCGCTTGACTGTCGAAATAATTATCACCAATCCTATTATTTGTGAGTATGTCTCCCAAATATTTCAATCGCTTGAATTTACTGTACTTTAGATATGGAATGCTTGGAATAGAACATAAAAAAAAACACCATAAGCATTGATAACTTTATTATTTTGATTTCAGATTTAATAATGCAGAGAATCCTGTTTCGCAGAGATACGTAGTTGTGAAAGGAACCAAAACATGCATTGCCCTAATTTCCAAACTTGGGTAACCAGAGATTTGTTCACACCAAAACAGCTTGACATCCATCCCAGCCCTTTCGAAATCAGCTTTCTTTCTTGGGTCCTCTTGGAATTCAATGAAATCATCCTTTGATAAATCGTTATCACTCATTCTCGATATATCAAATGAGAAAGGGTTTTGTATCCAAATCGAATCCATGCTAAGATCATCAATATCTGAAAAGCAACCCTCAAAATTTGAACTTAGAACTTCCAAATGAATCATGAATTATTTCTACAGGTAGTGTTTTAACATCTCCAATAAGGATATTGTAAAGTTTACAATATCCTTATCCACAACACAGGGCGGGGGCAACCAGTACCCAGAACTCGAGTCCTATAACCCCAGCATTTGGTTCCCATACCCCCAAAGGTATGGATACCCTCGGTTAAGAACCCCTGCTCTATAAAATCCTATTTCCGTTGCTTCAAATCCCGAAATAAGTGCAAACAAAGGAAAAAAGGCTCGTTCAGAAAGGATAGAGATTTAAAAACTGCAGAACATAGAAGTAGTAGTCATGCATAAAAACACGACGGGATAAATAGCAGAAGGAAAAGCGTGTACTTCATTTGTATGAAAATTGTCCAGCATTCATCATTATGTAGCGGGATGTATATGACAGAATTTCAAAACTCTTCTCCTTGTTCTAACGAAAGCTTCTTGTCTTTTAAAACTTTTTTGTTTCTGGGAGATATTTTTTTGCTATTCCATTGCGCCATCTGATATCTGATATCTGATATCTGATATCTATGCTATATTTTCCAGCATCTGTTTCGAGAATTTTTTTCCTTGAACTTCTGAAATTATTAATGACAGGTACTGCTTCGAACCAAATCATCTGCAGTCTTCATTAGGTCATCTTCTTCGCTGCTGCTGTTGACTTGCCCTACGCGAAAAGAAACAACATACAGTATCATACATCCATTTTGTCTGCAACCATCATTCTTATGTTTTTTTTAAAAAAAAAACACAGAATAAATGAACACAAGATACACAACACATGAAACCGGTTTTCAAGTGTGTACAAAACACAGAAAACGGTCAATAAATCAAAGTGTAACATTTTTAAGTGAAACCGGATTATTATTTGTTTAAGCATTTCACTCCAAGCAAGGCGGAAGTGTCACTAGAACGCAAGGGTTTACAGAGAGTGGGAGCAAGAGTAAAGAGGCGTGATAGAAGAAAGGATGAATAAAAGGACCGGGAATAGATCAAGGCATCTGGAGATGTCGATTAACATTGCACTTGAATAGTTGGAGATTATATAGATTGGGAAGCAAGTAAGAGGAAGGGAGTTTCACAGACGGGAAGTGCGAGACATGCAGCTATTGGAGTAGAAGAGACGGATACATTTAACCGTTTCGACAGTGAAAGGGTGGGACTGAGATGCCGACCTAATGGCACGTTTAAATTCATGCCGTTTGGGAACCAGAGAAAGTAACTCGTTGGAGCAGTTACCGTGAAAGTATTTGTAGAAAAGACAGAGGGAAGCGACGGCACATCTGTGAGAGAGCGACTGTAAACAAGATGCCAGATCAGGGAGAATCCCATTGTATATCCGTCTGGATTTTGTCGAGGACCTTAAGACGAACAGCAAGGGCTCCAGACCATATATGGCAGCAGTATTGCAATCAAGGGCGAATAGTTGATTTATAGATTTGAAGGGTGGACTCGGGCGGGGATTAGGGTCAGTTCACGCTTAAACACTGGTCATCGTACGATCATCGATGTTAAGCAACGTCGAGCTTTATGCGTCGTTTTATACGGAGACTACGGGGAATTTTTGGCCGAGCCTACGGACTCGGATACCCCATATTAAATTTGGCCTTGTGCCACATCTGACCACGTGAGGCGGTTGGTAGATATCTTGCAGTTGGAAATTCGTCTCCAGCTGTGCTGGTCAAACTCTCTACTTCCGGGCAGAGATGATCGCCAGACGAGTCTATGTCAAAAGGCAGAGTTTTGTCTCGGGAAACAGCTACCCGACCCTGTTTTATACGGGGTCTACGGAGAATTTTTGGCTGAGCATACGGGCTCGGATACCCCACATTACATTCGGCCTTGTGCCACATCTGACCGCGTGTGGCGGGTGGTAGATATCCTGCAGTTGGAGATTCATTGTCTCACTTCTAGCAGTTGACTACTACTTCTACGCGCCGCTGCGAATCTTGTATGTGTTGTCCTTGTCCTAAGTATTATCGTTCCTTACCATTCTATTCAGTAACCTTCCTCAATTACACATATATATATATATATATATATATATATATATATATATATATATATATATATATATATATATACATATATGTGTGTGTGTGTGTGTGTGTGCGTGAGAGAGGGATAGACAGAGGGAAAGAGAGAGAGAGAAATTAATATTTATTTAATAATAGATAAAAAATACGTTTCTTTTTTATTTTCAATATCCCTGACAGAGCCACTTCCAAGACGGGCACGTTAAATTTAAGTGTCCACTGAGAATTGTCTTACAGGAAAACATCCTAGTGCTTGGTTAATGAATTTGGTGTCATAGTTATTGTGAGTTCAATCACCGACCTGGGCAGTGTGTACTTTGACTCAGTGAAAATGGGCCGAGCAATAACTGGTAAGTACTAACGAAACTAGACGAGGTATCCCGAGACATGGGCAGTGGAACGGGAACAGTCTACCCACGTAGATTAAATAAAGAGTTCAGTTCGGAATTAGCGGATATATATATATATATATATATATATATATATATATATATATATATATATATATATATATATATATATATATATATATATATATATATATATATATATATATATATATATATATTTATAATACATGTATCTACGTGCATTTCAGGGTATCTATCTTTCAGTTTATACATAATCTATATATAGATGTATAATAATATTAAAAGTCAAATCCACGAAGAAATATATAAATTTATATACAGGGCAATATAAATAACAGTAAGAAAAATGCATGACGTTTTAGCTTTTTCCTTACTATTATTCATATATATATATATATATATATATATATATATATATATATATATATATCAGTCTTTTCTATGGAATCTATCAATGGACTAACCTAATAAATATTGGAATAAATATCTCTATTTTATTTTGAGTATGAGTAGTTATTTTATGAGTTAATAATGTCTAACATAATCTGAAAGGCCGTTCCGTAAATGTGCAATCCTATAAAATATCTAATAATTTTCGAATAGAATGCATGATAATATATTCATTGTTCCCAATAAATGTCATTGAGAAAAGATAACAGCAACAAAGGTCACAAGGAGAACGATGAAAATACATGCAGAGAAGGAAGTTAAAAGTTATATTCCTATGTTTATTAAATTTACTTTAATTTAGATATTATATATAGGAGTTGCAACTGTAGTTTATTTGTTAATATATAATTAAATAGATCAGGTATATAAATGCACCAGCATAACAAGTTTCAAAATTAGAATTAACGAAATCAGAATCTTCTCTTTCTCTCTCTCTCTCTCTCTCTCTCTCTCTCTCTCTATCTATCTATCTATCTATATACCTATGTATGCGCGCGCGCGTGTGTGTGTGTGTGTAATTAATACAACACTGTTAAGTGGAAACACTTTTTTCATATTAGTTCTGTGAACACTCTAATTCTCTCTTCGATCTTGACCATTCTCCCACAAAACCTGCTTGACTATAAATGCTTCCTTATCAGCAATCCACTGAAAAACCAGCAATTTAGATTTCAACAGCAGAATTTCAAATTAACTACATATTATATATATATATATATATATATATATATAAACGTGTTCTTTTTTATTTTCTACATACCTCCACACACACACACACACACACACACATATATATATATATATATATATATATATATATATATATATATATATATCAGAGAATAAAATATTTATATATAAAGAAAGAGTGAGGGGATAGATAGATAGATAGATATGTAACACCATGCATAGTTATCAAGCTGAAAAGAAAAATTCATAAATATATGATTTGTTTTTTACGGTTTGTCAACCATTTGATAATTATTTAGGGCTGAAAAATATTTCGGGGTTAGGAATAATTCTTTCTTTACATTCAAGCGATCTGGGAGAAAGAAAGAGAAGACAGAAGAAGAAGAAAAAAAATAAATAATACGAAAACAGGTCATTAGCGAGCACACACACGCTCGGCTGACACATAACAGATGTCGGAAGATATCCAGGTCAAGCACCTGACCTACTTCCGTGTCCACGAAAAATGGAAGTTTGTTATCGGATGGTTGAAGAAACGAAGTTTAGAGACAATGAAAAATATGATAGGTAACAGGTGGGAAGTGTATCTAAGGATATGAAGACAAACCATTAATACGAAAACAGACAATTTCCAGAATTGGAAAAAGCCACACAAGATGATGTTCGCTGAAAATGTTTTTTTGAGATAATGAAAATTTTTATTATCGGGCCTTTGGCCGGAAAAAAAAGAGTGAAATATTTTTATTCGTTCACGGAAACGCCAACAGGTCTGAGAAATTCCTTTCTTAGGTCGTACCCAATTAGCGATAAACTGCTTGACAAATACCACGTGTTAAAAAGCCGAAGGTGTCATCGCAGTCGCTTATGATAAGGGCGATTTAAATTTTTATTTTTTTTAAGCAAGGTGTTTCTTCCCCAGAACAAAGCCACGGATTGTCCACGCCCGACTAAAGACGTCATTGGCTAGATGGGACCACATGACACACGAAGGAGGAGAAAGATACCCGACCAGGACGTCATTGGCTAAATAAGATCACGTGGGGCACGAAGGAGGAGGAAAGATACCCGACCAGGACCTCATTGGCCGAGAGCGGTCACGTGACGCACGAGGAGAATCGATCGACGCCCTTGTCGGAAGTGTAAGTGTGAGGGGCCGATACGAGGAAGCGGGGAAGTTGGTATACGCCCTCAGAGACACAATAAGGAGGTGGGAGTGAAGGTGAGTTACCGAAAATGGAAAATCCCTAACCAGAAATAAGAAGGGTGGATACGTATTTAGAATTATCAAAAGAGAATCCCCGACGCCAAACAGACCCACCCCAGTTTTGACGGCGTCAATAAAAGTGGGATCCCAACCGACAGAAGTCAGAGTTGCGCCGCGGACGGCGAGGGAGTTTGAGCGCGGACGGCGGGCCCGGTTCATTCGCCCCCGTCCGTTAGGCCTAAGTGAAGAAGTTCGTCCAACCGAAGCCGAAGAGAAGAAGTTAATTCGCGCACTGACGGCGGAGATGAGTGAACAGTAATTCAGACTCTGAAGAGAAGAAGTTTGAGAGCGGACGGCGAGAGAGTTTGAGTTGGAGTTTGAGCCGTGAACGACAAGCAGAGATGAGCGCCCAGTGTTGAAACCGCGTCAAGATAGCTAACCAAGATTCACGCACACTTCTGGACTCTTCTTCAACCAAGAACAAGTAGTTTGAAGAGCGACTTAAAATCAGACAACAGAAATAAGTTTTTTTTTTTTTTTTCGACTTTCGTCCAAGGACACGCCGAAACACAAATTTCTTAGAGAGCAGACAACTGGAAGCCTTAAAGTTGCCTAGTAAAAGCGTCGTGCCACAATCCACAGAACGGGTCGGGAAGTAGACATAGTCCTATGTACCGAGCAAAGAGACATAAATGTTTGTTACCTTTTTCTTGATGCGTTGGACCTTGTGAGTTTTTATTTTATTTCTTTTCTTATTATACATAATTGTGTGTTATCACCCCCGTTAGACTCAACTTGCATTACGGCCCCAAGCCCTGTTTGATCTCGTCTGTCTAAGATCAAGTCACAACGTGGGTAGGCAGACCGGAGATCAATGCAGTTACCCTGGTAACCAGGCGTTGGAAGCGGGTTGAGAACGACGAGGCTGGTATCAATCTAACCAAAGGGTTAGAACGTCACGTTTGGAGCAGCGAGGAGCGAACAGCTGACGCAGCGACAAAAGACGTCACAACTGGTGCTGTCCGTGACCAGGATATCAGAGCCTGGGGAGCACGTGACGTCACAATTGGCGCCGCGAACGGGATCGAACGACACAGTCGACGCTGCGACCGGGGGACGACGTCACAAATGGCGCCGTGACCAGGATCAATCCTGGACCACGTCACGTCACAGATAGATAGATAGATAGATAGATAGATAGATAGATAGATGTGTCTTTAATCATACATAGACCTATTCGCATCCATATTAGTGCACACACACTCTCTCTTTATCTTTATATATATATATATATATATATATATATATATTGTATGTATATATATGTTTATATATATACATATATATGCTTTGTATATATATATATGCTGTATATATAAAGATAGACAGACAGACATACAGACAGACAGATAGATAGATAGATAGATAGATATAGAGGGAAAAGCATGTCGCCTGTGAGAACTCTCATATATGTATATTCACTTTATAGGCACGTATATATAATAATCATACATTGAATATTATAGGCATATATATATATATCTATATCTATCTATCTATATATATATATATTTATGTGTGTGTGCATGTGTGCGCGCGCGCGCGTGTGGTGGTGGGGGGTAATTAATATTTGCAAAACAAACAAAAAATGTGGTAAAAACTGATTTTGTTATTAAAAAAAAACACGCTTCATATCTGCGATCGAGTCACGATAGGGTCAAGTTTGGATTAACAATTAAATTTGATCAAAATTTTGGTCCCAGCAAATTTCCTTGGCTTTCTGTCAGTTTGACATCCATATTCCAAATACGCAACATGCCATTTTGACAGCTGAATAGACAGTTCCGTCTTTACTCATCGTGCTTTTTACATCTCGATGTGTGCAATGCTAACCTTATGTCATATTTAGGATGCTGCAAAGGTTTTCACCATTATTTTACTCTAACTTTTTATACTTATATAAATTCATCGCCTTATCATTTAGTTGGCAAAGTATTTTCCATGGATTCATGTACCGTTCTTTTTTTATGGCTCTGTTGCCTAACCCAAAGGAAAACGTTTAGGGAGTTGGTACGCCATGAGTACCGGTTGGGTGCCATGTTTTTACAAATGGCGTTTTTGCTTTTGAATCCCTGAAACTGCAGCATGGTGGGCAACTGATGAATTCCTAAACAATGAAATGATCGGTTAAATCTCTGGGTGGCCTTCAGAACCTAACGTATTTTTGAATGCGATTGTTTTATTAAATGTTACCCCCACCCAAGAAATTACATTACCTGTTTAGTCCCCCACTCCGAAAAAAAGTGGGAAATAGAAGCAAAAAGAAAAAAAAATATGGAAGCACATCGATGTACAGGGTGGTCAGAGAGTCTTGTCACCCACTACCTCTCTATTCCAAACAGTAGGAGCTCGTGTCAGCCATCTGAAAGAGAAAAAATTATCATGTAGGGGTGACAAGACATTCGGACCTGCCTGTACTTTAAATTAGCTTTAACCTAACGTAACTTTTTATAGGAAATTGTGCATTCCAGCAAAAATAAAAGATCGACTCCTTTTATGATTCAATGAATTTTTACCTATCTTAAAATTATCGGAACTGGTGACCACAAAAAGATGAAAATGTAATAATCTGAACAAAAAAAAGGCTCTTCAGAATCATTCACATCTAGAAGACGCTCCTGTCTCGAATCCATAATGGTATACTACGTCGAGTGTGCAATATGACAAATATTGTTGTCTAACAAAGCACTGGTTGTCTTCTTTGCCTACAAGAATTCTTTGACGCAAGGCTTCATAAAAAACTCACTGAAGTACACTCCTCAGAGTGATAGACTAACCATTCTCCTGGGTGTTCATCCGCACTTCTTGCCTCTTCCGGGTTTTTTTTTACTTTCTTGTCTACTTAGGCGATCATGTATCTTTCGATACATGACTGACGAGGCAGATTTTTTTCCCGCAGTAGGTTGACATTTCTTTCTGCGGTAGACAAGTTGCCATACAAAGCTATAGAACCCGGTCTGTGCTGCTATTTACTCATAGCTAAGGGAAGAAGAAGAGGATTCATACCTTTCCCAAGGGTATTAGCACGTAAGTGAATGTAACGGATTCGACTGGAGTTCGAACTCTGCTATCCGATTCCTCAATCCGAGCCGCTATACATTACTCAAAAAATGTAAATGCAATGTAAATCATCATCTTCTGTCTCCTTGAATCCTGTTCTTTCTTTATCTCTCTCCTTGTTGCTTTCACTCTCAGTAACCCTTTCCGTCATAGTGGCTTTATCGCCTTGCTTTGGGTGAAATAGTTGAAAAAAAAAAGGAATTCTTTTTTAATCACATCGTGCACGAATATCGTCATTGAACATTGTCGTATGTAAAACCTGTTGTGATATATTTAAAGAATATATAGTTATGATGTTACATTAGTCATTACAATTAGTCATTACAATTAGTCATTAGTCATTACAATTGGTTACCCAAAACGTAAATCACTTTTGACTCAAACTGATATGTTAACCTGGCACAACCCTTTTTGTTTCATTTTCCTTGTATCGATCGTAGACGGGTTTTCTAGTTGATGGTGATTTCCTGCTTTGCTTAATCCAAACACCCACCCCTCCACACAACACACAGAAATAAAACTTCTCCCCGGTATTTGCGGATATGTGTCCTCGTGACTTGCTAGATGCTCACTGACAATGGAAATTCTAGTGCTGACGAAAGCTTTATTAGTCCTCTGGCAAAATTATGATTGAATTTTTTTTCTCATTTTTAATCATTTCACCCCCAAACAAGGCGATGACTCTACTAAGACGCAGGGAAGGAAAAAAGAAGGAAAATGCTTTAGAAGGAACCGGAAACCCAATCCTAAACAGGAAACAAGGAATAAGCCTCGACTTGTGCTCAAAATAGCGGGAGGGGGGAGGAGAGAAAACCGGATGATAGGGAAACCTATCTATAATTGAGGAAGAAAAAAAGTAAATAAATTGTTAATAAAATTTCAGAGTTTAGGCGTAGACATTAGATGTATGGAGTTGATGTAGAATTTAAAAGGAACCGGAAACTCAATCCTAAATAGGAAACCAGAGATAAATCTCTACTTCCGTTCAAAAGACCGGGAAGGGGCGAGAACAGGAAGATAGAGAAACCTATCGAATTCTATTGAGGAAAAAAGTAAATAAAAAATAAAAATTTTAGAGTTTAGTCGGAGACGTTGGAAATATAGAGTTGAAGTAGAATTTAAAAGGGAACCGGAAACTCAATCCTAAACAGGAAACAAGTGATAAACCGATACTCCTGTTCAAAAGACAGAAAAGGAGTATGAACCTGACGATATTAAACTTCGCTTAGTTTTGCACAAAATCACAAATATGGGGCATACAATTGAGATTGAACTTACCATCGAGTTGTAACGTGCAAAAAGACCATCTCGCTAACAATTACCGCCCACCCTTCATATGCACGATGTTTACTGTGTATCTTCCGCGATAAAACTTTGATTCGTTTGTGTCAATATTATAAATATTTTTGATCGAATAAATTTCTTAAACTAATTCTTCTGTAATAACCATACACGAGGGTTGTCTGAAACCTTCGTGTGCTGATTATGAAGCATTAATGCTAGAGCCGTGAAACCTTGTATGCATTAATTTCAACTCTTCTTCTTAATTGCATTGTTTATTTTCAGGTAAACTGACATCTGAGTGTTGAAAGAATATTAGTAAAAAAAAGTCATCAACAGCAGATATGACATCATTATCCTGCGATACTGGTGACCAGAGAAGTGTTTTTTTCATGTTGGAGAACAGATGATGGTCAAATCAGAACAATAGCGGTGGGGAATTAACAAGTTTAAAGCCACAGATACGCAGAGCATCAAGGACGTGTGTGCTGGATCCTTGTCCTGATGAAAGAGGACACTTTTCGTCAGTTTTCCTGGTCGTCCGGTCTTGATAGTCTTTCATAATTGCCTCGACATGTTGATATAGTACTCTCCATTGATGGTGTGGCCCTTTGAATACAGTCCCAAAAACTGAGGCCACCTCTTTCCCTACGGATAAAATGGGTGATTCCACTGCATGTATTGTGTCTTTGTCTATGGCTCAAAGTTATGAAACGAATACTCATCCTGTTCAAGGAAACCAGCTGGATCGAGCTCAAACAATGTCGAATTTTTCCGTAATGTGATCAGCCTGGTGCGCTTCTGATCAGGTGTCAGAAGACGTGGCACCTACCAAGAAGAAACTTTCGTCTTACTAAGTTCAATGTGCAGAACGTTCGTAACTTTCTCAACGGGATATGACTAATAGCATTGACTATTTGATTTATAGTCAATCGTCTGTAAGCTATCTTCATGTTGATAAAGTTGGGTCATCATTCCCTAATGAATCAACCATATCAGTATGAATGTCCTTGCGGGCTAAACTCTTTTTCGTAGGTACTTGATAACACGACGATGCCAAATGTTGCCTATTATCAAGAGAAGTTACTACTAGTTACATCTGAAGACTTTTTGGAGCAGTCAGATACAAGTTTAGCTGGAAAGAAACAATGCAGTTCTTAATAATCAAAGGTTTCACAGCTCTAGCATCATTCCTTTCACTCTCGTATAATGGCCGTTTACTCGTTTCTGAGGACACCTCATAAACAAAAAAGAAAAGAGGCAAAACATTCTTAAATAGTTGACACGACGAAAGGATTGGTGATTTTTCGGACTGCACTCATTAAAGGCCAACTGGAGTTGAAACTATTCAACAAACACCGACGAAGAGATTAGGAGTAGCCAGAAATATTCTTATTTACGAAACTGTAACGTGCTCCCACATGACAACTAAGTAAGAAAAAGTAAGAATAAATACAAAGAATACATGGGTGATCATATATCTAGATCGCATGACAAATTGTATAAAAAGCTAAATAAACCACCTTGTCAGTTGTATTCAATGAAATGTGCCGATATATATATATATATATATATATATATATATATATATATATATATATATATATATATATAGAGAGAGAGAGAGAGAGAGAGAGAGAGAGAGAGGCACGGTGGAGTAATGGATAGCGGCTTGGATTGAGGAATCGCAGAGCCGAGTTCGAATCATTCCCTTACGTGCTAATATCACTATGAATCCTCTTTTTCTCCCTCCAGCTATGGGTAAATAGCAGGACAGACTGGGTTCTATAGCCTTGGAAGGCAACTGGTCTAGGAGAAGAACAACTCTGAATTCAAAACCTGCGGAGGGTCGTTTGGGGACCTTGTGGCACGTAGTGCACCAGGTCTCTGTATGTGCTGTTGTCGGGCTGTCGGTTTCCTGGGAACAGATCTGCTTGACCCTCATACGTTGAATTCGAGGGAGAGCCTATATATATATATATATATATATATATATATATATATATATATATATATATATAAAAAAAATATAGTCTTAAGGTGTGCTATATTTATGGGATAAAGTGCTAGATATCAGAGATAGAGCGTGTGTAAATATAAAGTGAACATAGAAGTCAACACTTAGAGGCGACAGTCTGTTTCATGCTATATGCAATCGTCAGGCCACGTGTGCTGTTATTTTTCTCTGCTATTTATATATATACGGGTCAGTGGTGGATTGTGGGTAGTCTATTATATATATATATATATATATATATATATATATATATATTATACTAATAGTAGTACTCGGTTGGTAAAAAACCTCGGATAGCACAACTTGCAAGTATATCAAAACAAATTGGTACCCGTGGAAAAAATTGAAAAAAAAAAAAGAAGAAAAAACGAGAAACACCCGAACAGGGTGAAACAAATCGTCCAGTGCCTTAAGTTTTAAGTCCAAAGAAAAAAAAAACCCAAGCGAGTAACAAAGCTAAAACGTAGAGTGCTCAATACGCTAAGTAGAGCTGAAATAAATAAAATAAATCCTAAAGAATACCAGAAGAACATACCTAGGTTTCACAAAACGGATCTTCAGGGTAATCTGGCCAGATTACCCTGAAGATCCCTGAAAGATCCTAGGTTGAAACCTAGCTATATTCCTATATTTATAATTTATTATATATATATATATATATATATATATATATATATATATATATATATATATATATATATATTATATATATATATATATATATATATATATATATATATATATATATATATATATATATATATACATGCATAATTAAGGCCAGTTCTGAATTGTATTTTAAACTTTAGCAATGGAGGTAATTTTTTAATATTTTGTATATTACTATATATTATTAATAATTTGAAAGTTTCAAATAATTATTATGAGGAGAAAATCATTTATTTTTAAAATTATTCAAAAACTCCCAAAACGATTGGTGCATAATTATAAGGACATTAAAAAAAGAGCACTGCAAGTTAAAATAATTTAAATCAAGAATCGCTTAAAATTTTATAAATTATTATTAACAACTCACTAGCATTTGTGCATAACAAAATTGACATAAACTATGCCTTTGGGAACAAGATTAAGTGAATTTGAAAAAGGTCAAACAATCGCGATAAAAATGAAAATTTGAATATTAGAGAAATTGCCATTAGGATTAAGCTTTCAAAAACTGTTATTAACAACTTTTTATCAAGCACGTAAGAATATGGAGCCAGGAAAAAAGGCGGAAGAAGCAAGAAATTAAGTGACAGGGATGTCAAAGCGATCAAAAAAGAAGCAAGCAATGCCATCACATCGTGTTCCAAGATCCAGGCGACTTTTGGGTATTTCACGCTGGACGGTTTAGAGAGAACAGATCGTGAGTTCAGTTATGGCACGCTTATGAACGTTTCATATTTGACCGAGCATCATATGTCAGAGCGCTTCAGTTGGGCCAAAGCTCACATGATTTGGGACAAGCAATGGGAAGGTGTGGCATTTTCAGATGAAAAAGAAATCATTTGGACGGTCTGGATAGGATATCTTATTATTGGCATAACCTCAGAAAGAAGTTGGTCTTTTCCAAGCGTGTGCAAGTAGGAGGGTGTGTTATGATTTGAGCTGTATTCGGAATCACAGGCAAAGACTTGATGCTTTGGGTTATCAGGGTTCGTTGTCTTCTGCTCTTTTGCTTTATGGGAAAAATTTGGTGGTCGAAACTGGGTGTTTCAACAAGACAAAGCTCCTGTTGACAAAGCCAAGTCCACAATGGAATGGTTTCAAGCTAAACAAATCAATGTTATCGTTTGACGCGCCAGATCACCCGATTTCAATGATGTCGAGAACATTTGGGAGGTATTGGTTAGGCAAGTATACAAGAATTGGCATCAATTTAATAACAAGAGGTCAAAAGTGAAAGCTTGTGATTCAATTAACTAAAACGGCACCCAGAAGTTAATATATTCTATGAAAAATAGACTGTTTAAAGTAATAGACAATCATGGAAAACAAACTAAATATTAATTTCCATAAATTTTTAGTGTTTGTCACTTTTCTAATAGTTTTTTTTTTAATGTCCTTATAATTATGCACCAATCGTTTTTCGAGTTTTGGGATAATTTTAAAATAAATGATTTTCTACGCATAGTAATTGTTTAAAACTTTTAGATTATTAATGCTATATAATAATATATAAAATATTAAAAAAAAATAGCTCAGTTGCTAAAGTTTAAAGATAAATTTCAGCACCGTACTGTATATAATGTCATCTACATCCAGGGCTCATTCGCTGTATCACATCTCATCAGTGTGGCTAGACATCTGATTGTTTTAAGTCGGAATCGAAACTCGACCGAATTGGTATCAGTCGAAGTTACTACCCCTGAGCTATCAGCGCACGGTTAGAGGCCAAGGGAAATTTTACGAATGTAAACAAACGCCAGACAGCCATAGTGCTCGATTCATTTAATGAATAGCGCTGCGTTAGCGGAGATGGCTTCTGTTTAGAATTACCCTATCTCTCAACAGTGCTCAACTGAATTTATTGAGAGCATAATAATATCATCCCCATACAGGCCTGCTTCGCTGTATCACAACTCATCAGTGCGGCTAGAAATCCGATTGTTTCAAGTCGAGATCGAAACCTGACCGATTTGGCATCATATATATATATATATATATATATATATATATATATATATACTAGGGAAGAGTCTGGTGTAGCAAGCTCAAATTACTGCATTTTGTGGGATGGACAATTATGCTGTTACACGATTTGGACAATTTTGTTGTTACACCCGGTATATATATATATATATATATATATATATATATATATATATATATATATGTATATATGTGTGTGTGTAAAAATCTTTTTAAAAATTAAGTTTTGCCCATGTATAATCACTTCAGTGCCATCACAATTACTCTGATGAAGTCCTAAAGGATGAAACGTGTCACAGAAAAATAAAATTGTTCTTGCTATAATGTTCTTGAAATATACAAGTTTATATATATATATATATATATATATATATATATATATATATATATATATATATATATGGTTCTTGTATATAGTGCTTTCCATTCATCATTCTTATTTTCTCTATCTTCCATTTATACAGTGAAGAAAGAAAAAGATATTTTTCTGGCCGACAATTCCATAACCAGTTCCATTGTAATCGAGGCACACATACAAATGGCAGGCGTCAAGAATAAGGACTTTCTATTACTTCGTTAATAGAAAAAAAGACTTTTATTTCAAGTTGCCACCATTTCTTTTTTCTTTGATACATTTTTTCCCTTATCGGGATTTGCAACTAGAACTCTCTTTCACTTACTTTCTCTCTCCTTCACTCTCTCTTTCTTTCTATCTTTCTCTCACACACTCTCTGTCTTTCTCTCTCTCCCACCTACTCTCTCTCTCTCTCTCTCTCATTCTATCTTTCTCCCTCTCTCTCACTCCTTCTCTTTCTCCCTCTCTCTCACTCCTTGTCTTTCTCCCCCTCTCCTTGGAAGCCATTAATTCATCATTTATTGGTGTCTATGGAGACAAGGATGATAAGAACAAAGTTCAAAATAACACTGAAAAGTATGAGGAAAGTTTGACAGACAATCGTAGATTAAATTATAGATGAATATCACGACTTAAAATGTCAAGATATAGAAATAAATATGGCCGACGTAGATATTGTTGTGTATACGAAGCCCGGTTGAAAAGTTCATAGGCTGACCAAGATTCAAATGTAAGTAGACACACTAGCTGAGACAGAATACAACTAGCCGATCAGATGTATTATGGTACACTTGTATGTCTACCAGCTGGTGAGTCAACTTACATTTAAATCTTGGTCAGTCTTTGAACTTTTCAACCGACC
>CAHIKZ030000555.1:545000-557500 GCA_903632075.3 Acanthosepion pharaonis
TATGTTTTGCGTGTATAATCTAGACGATTTCATTTAGATTCTTTTTGTTTTTGGTTAAATTTCGATCACTTTTATTAGTAAGCGTCCCACACTGTGATAATAGAAGATCTACCAAGAATCGTGAAACGTTGTAAAAACCTGGACGCAAAATTTACAGTGGATGATCTAGCGATGAAAGCAGATTCTAGACATTTTCGTCTTAGTAAATTGTTTTCTCTTTTAATTAGAGTCGTATTCTTTAAATCAAAATTGTAGTCAGGCTTGTTGAGTCTGCATGTATAGACGGATCAACATCAAAGTGAACATAAACTTAATCCGATGAATCTCAATGGACGAAACGCGTCACACGAAAGAAATTTTCACTTTGTTATACAAAAACTTTTTCCACTCTGTTTTCCCCTAAAACTGTTCTTGATATATATATATATATATATATATATATATATATATATATACTTCGACAGGAATCGAACCGGTATCCTACTACGGAACACGTCATATAGCCTGGCGCGCTATACCGGTTTTGCTAGAGAGGAGCGACTGATTAGCAAGGTCGAATTTACTGCTTTTTAAACTACAGTTCTCCATGAGTTCCCTACAACGATCATAACTGCTCGAAGCGTATCTAAACGTAAACAAATGACGTCACACACTGCGAAATGGACAAAGTCCGACATTTAAACGTTTTATACAGTGTAACCCGGATATAAGAAACCCGGATATAAGAGAAACCCTGATATAAGAGAGATTTTCTCTGGTCCCAAATTAGAGCCTGTGTTAATGTATATAAAATAGACCAAACCCTGATATAAGAGAAACCCGGATATAAGAGAAACCCGGATATAAGAGACAACTCTCTTATATCCGGGTTATACTGTATAAATAAATATTTATATAAATAACGTATAACAATAAAATAAAATTCTTATGTATGGCGACATTTCTTTACGTTTAGATACGCTTCAAGCAGATATAATCGTTCGTCGGAAATCATGAGAATTGTAGTTTAAAAAAGTATAAATCGACCTTGATAACCAGGACGCTCCTCTGTAGCCCTAAACTGGTAGAGAGCACGTCAGGCTATATGACGGTTCCGTATATATATATATATATATATATATATATATATATATATATATATATATATCTGTCATCTACAGGCTTTTTTTTTTATTGTATCACAGCTCATTAGTATGGCTAGACGTCCGGTTGCCTCTAGCTAGGATCGGAGATTCTACCCCTAAGACGCTGGCGCACAGCAGGGATGAAAGTGAATTTAAGCGTATTTATTTTTAGAAAAACACAAAGTGACTGAGAGAACTAGATTTGTTTTACCGAAGAGTCTTGCATTATTAGCAGTAATAGTCACTGTTTATAAAACCCACACTTCCTCCCCAGAGAGCTCAACCGAAATAAATTTTTCAGGGGTAAGTATATTGCCATCCACAGACAGATTGTTTCGCTGTCTTTTGCCCTGTTGCCTCTAGCTAGGATCGAAAATCTATTTAAACTCGGTGGGTGAAAAATCCTGGATAGCCCAATTTTCAAATAAATTGGTACCCGAGGAAAAAATGGGGAAAAAAGAAGCACCGGAAACCTCTGAACAGGGCGTAAGAAATTGTACAGTACCTTAAATTTCTGTTACAAAGAAAAACCCCAGCGAGTAAAAAGTTAAAACGAAGAGTGCTCAATACGCTAAGCAGACGAAAAATAAAATAAATAAATCCTAATGAGTTAGGTACATTTACCTGGGTTTCACCACATGGGATCATCAGGGTAAAAGTGATGATCTCATGTGGTGAAACCTAGGTAGGTAGTACCTGGTTCATTAGGATGTATCATATATATATATATATATATATATAATGAGAATATTTAACAGCGAAAAACATAAAGAAAAAATTAATTATTTTTAATAATATGTGGAAATCTCCACCCTTTGCCTGATGACGGTCGCGAGACCGGAAACACGTGTAGCAAAATTATAGGAAATAAAGTATAGTATTTAAAAAAAAATCAACATTACAAAAAAAAACGTTTGTGGTTTCTCTCTTCTTTTTAATATACACACTTTTCTCTCGTTGGAACTACTATAACTTCGTCCTTTTATATATATATATATATATATATATATATATATATATATATATATATATATATTAAGTATTAACTGGTATCTCTTTAAGCAGTACAGTCGCTAGCAGGATGAGGGGTTTCAGTATGTAGAGGAATTGGGAGCAGAAACATTAGTAATGAGGAGAAAGATAAAAGAGCAATCGGGAGGACAGTAGATAGCGATTGACACTGCATTTAAATTTTTGCAGATTAAAGTTAGTTGGAAACCATAGGGCCGAGGGGGAGTCCCACAAGCCAGGAGTGCGGGATAAGAAACTGTTATCATAGAAGTTACGGCTACATCTACCTAGCTCAATTGTAAATTGAGATGATCTCGCCGCCAGTCTAGTATTGCGCCTAAATTCATACAGTCTACGTACCATGACGTAGAGCTCATCCGAACAATTAGCATGAAAGTATTTATAAAAAAATGCACAGAGAGGCAACCTTATTGTGGTGGGAAAATGACTGAGGCCGACTCGCCAGATCAGGACTAATAATATTGCTGATTCTTCTTTGGATCTTATCAAGGAACTCAAGGTAAATAGCAGGGGCACTGGACTATATATGGCAGCAATATTGTAAGCATGGACGAGGTGTAGACATAGATATATAAGATAGATTCTGGAGAGAAAAATTGTCTTGTTCGACACAATGAACCGACTTTCTTAGTAGCTAATCTAGTAATGGATTAAATGTAATCTTTCAACCTCATGTCAGCTGAGAACGTTAGCCCGAGAAGGCGCAATGAGCCATTTTCTTGGAGGATAGCATCAGCCATGCCGAGGGAAAGGAAAATGGGGTCTCCCAGATGATTAATGGAGAACAGTTTAGTTTTAGAGGCGTTAACATTGATAAGCCATCTTTTTCCCCAATTAACTACGGTTTTGAGTGTCATCAGCGTAGATTCCAAGTTGAGAGCCGATGTCATTTGAAAGTCGTTAATGAAGATGAAAAAGAGCGTACGACCAAGGATGAAGCCCCAGGGGAGACTCGTGTTAGTAGGAAAAGATGTAGACGAGTGGCCGTTCAGGATGACATTCATTTCACGATTTGATAGAAACGACTGGATCAGATCAAAAGCGTACCCAGAGATAGCATAGCTTTTCAGTTTGTGAAGACCTGGATGCCAGACACTGTCAAAGGCTTTCTGTCCAATGCTACAGCCCGGGCTTCACCGTTTTTATCTAAAGCACGATATACTCTATCTGCAATCATTGTTAGTATATCAACTGTTGATCTGAAGAAACGAAAGCTGTGTTGCTTTTTTTTCTTTCTTTTTTTTTTTAAAGCGTTTCACCCCAACCAAGGCGGGAAGCCACTAGGACGCAAGACATTACAGAAGAATTGGAGCAAGATCAGATAGGAGTGATAGAGGAAAGGATGAGTAGAAGGATAGTGGATAGATCAAAGCAACTGGAGATGTCGATTGACATTACATTTGAATAGTTGGAGATTATAGCTCTCGGGGAAACTGGAATAGGGAAGGGAGTTCCACAGGCGAGAGGTGCGAGACATGAAGCTATTGGAGTAGAAAAGACGGCTACATTTAGGAGTTTCGACAGTGAAAGGGTGAGAGAGGGATGCCAGCCTCGTAGGGCGCTTGAACTCATGAAGTCTGGGAACCAGCGAATGCAGCTCCTCGAAGAAAAGGCCCTGTGATGAGAGATGATGAATCAATTCAGTATCGATTATGGCCTATAAATAATCAGTCATTTCTGGTTTCTGATCGTCGGATCTGATAAGGTAATTGAATTTATGGACACTTTTATCCTCCGTAATCTCAATGCCTTTTACTTACGCAGTTTGTGTAGCATGAATTGTCATAATAGAACATCTGCCAAGAAAGATGAACAGATCTTCTATTATCATGTATGACTGGCCTTGATATATAAAAATATATATCTTTATATTATCCTTTCTCTAAATAATAATAATAATAATAATAATAATAATAAAAATAATAAAGGGTATTCTGATACCTTGAACCGATTTTAAATGTGAATTAAGTTTAAGTGTCTAATGATTTTTTTTTCTTTTTCTTCCAGATTAACTTAAATCTTTGGCAATTTCAACCATGGAAAGATTAACAAGCAAACAACGTTTTAAAGTTATCAAGGCCGATTACGAAAATGGACGTTCAAACAGAAATGCATTTCCCGCACTTTGAGATTTTTCTGGTCAACATAATCGACCAACCGAGAGTGCAGTTGGAAACGATGTAACGTTGTTGTGGAGAGGTTCAATTCCTGCGTGAGATGACGAATAGAGGGGGTCTGGATTTTCGACTACATTCTCATGCACTGCAGCAATGTTTTCAGCTTAACGGCGTAAACGAGCAGGCAATGGTGTTTTCACATCTACCACCGACCCAGTTTGTTTGGATTTATGAACAATTTTTTAAAGTGCACTCTTGAAACTTTAACACGTTGTTTGATTGTTAATCTTTCCATGGATGAAATTGACAAAGACTTAAGTTGTTTAATCTGAAAGAAAAAGATCATTAGACGCTTAAACTTAATTCACATTATAAAAATAAATAAAAATGCCAATCTATTGTAGTGTATGTTATGTATGCACCTAAATAAAAAAACAAAAAAGCAAGATTGATGACACGTTCTCATATAAGGAAGACAGCATCGACAAGCAGAAATTGCATATCCACACCCAGCCGTTAACCTATATTTACTTTGCCATCTTAAATTATACTTGTATCCTGATTGGTCAAAAAAGCCAACACCCTTTTAAAATTTTGTATTCCCTTCCCCACCCCAACGTAAACTATATAATAATATTTAGCTTTAAAAAAGTAAATTAATTTTTCGAATGTTATTCAACATCGCTTGAGAATGGAACAAAACTTTAATTTTAAGTTTAATTTAAGATTCAGGTTTTGGTTCCGAAACATGGTAATTTCTGTGTCGCGATGAATACATATTTTTAAATAATAATATTATAATAGTATGTCCTATTGGGTATCGAGCGCTGGTTTTAAAAATAAATGCTAAAGAACTCTGGACTATAAATCTGTTCTTTTTCTTTCTTTCTTTATATATATATATATATATATATATATATATATATATATATATATATGTGTGTGTGTGTGTGTGTGAAAATATATAGAAAATAGGAAGGAATTGGTTAGGTAAATAATCCAAAGTCCTTAGTATTTTAGTTATTATTTTTAAAAATAGTGCTCGATACTAAATAAATATAATTATTTATTTAAAATATGATTCCAAATCGCGACATAAGAAGTCTCATGTTTCAAAACAAGAGCCGAAATTTTTTTGGGAATCTAAAATTCCAAAAAAAATTTTTGAAGATGAACAGAGCTTACTTTAACTCAATTTAATTCAAATAATTATATTGAATTTTTCGGCTCTTGTTTTGAAACATGAGACTTCTTATGTCGCGATTTGGAATCATATTTTTAAATAAATAATTATATATATATATATATATATATATATATATATATATGGGGGGGTATTTAGGCAGCAATACTTCTTTCATGCACATTTCATTGAATACGAGAGACAATGTGATTTGATTTAGTTTTTTATACAATGTCTCATGTGATCTTATAATTGTTTTCTTTTCGGATGATAAATTATATAAAAACTGTCCAATTGTTCTTTTTATCCGAGCGCTTTCAGCTATAAATGTAGCCATTTTCAAGGTTGAAATATATTAATTGTTAACTAGAAATAGTTTGTTGTATGCATGCATTTATATAACGTTTTAATTTTCAAAACACGGTGAAGATGTTGTGTCCATGTTCGTAGTTGATATTATTGGACAGTTTTTATATAATTTACGACCCCCCCAAAAAAATATTAGATTACATAAGAAATTGTATAAAAAAAAAAACTAAATCAAAGCACCTTCTCTGTCGTATTCAATAATGATATGTGCATGAAAGATGGATTGCTTTCTAAATACACAAAAATATGGGAAAGGTACGAAGTCACCTCTTCTCCCCCCAGCTATGGGTTAATTAGTAGGACTTGTATCGGTAAATCATTATTATCTCCCCAAAAAATCTTACAGTCTAGAAATATTTCTGGCTTTAAATAAACTACAAAAACGTCGATAGACCGTAAAAAAAAACCCCCAAAAATCAATCGATCAATCAATCAACATTAGACGTTGGAAGAAACAAAGCCTTTCCCACTAGATTGTCGGGTAAGACGGACATCCTTGAAGGTACGGTGACCGAAACGTTCGGGCAAAAACGACTGATATAAGGACTGGTGGTGCTTGTGCTGGTAATGTAATGTTTGGTTGAATAGCGGTCCGGAGCGAGAAATAGGTGAAGAGTGTTCGAATTCCAGTCGAGTTTCTTTACATTCAATTTGGCGCACATGTCCATCTCTACAACTCTCAACTATGGCTTATATAGCAGGACAGACTAAGTATGCAGCTAGAAAAATGATTGTAGAGTTGGCAATGATACTCTGATCCCGGGCATTGACCTAATGCATGGACGTAAGGATACAAATCAGAAAGAGACATTGCATGTAACTTGCAAGGAACTGGAAATCGAACGATGATTATAACTGTTACGGTAATTTACCCACGCACGCATGGAGTCTCCTAGCTATAAATAGGAGCAGTTACTGCCTTTTAGAGAGGGAAGTTTCCAGCAGACAGCTCTGACAGTCGAGCCAAATATTCTTGTTGTAACAAATTTGTTTGTATATGTTTTTATTACTGTGTCTGTTAATATATTTGTTTAACTCAATTCCTCTCTTTGTGCCATTATTTCTGGCCCTAACAAAGCCACAACATTAACATTACCATCATCGTTGTTACGTTTAATAAAAACAATGTTTCACCAGCTGCAGCAGTCTTTTAGGTCGGAATAAAACCGTTTCATTTTTGCATATAATTGTTATTTGTGATGAAAAATGGCTTCTGCATATCAACAGAAAACGAAAACGACACTGCTTCAAACAAAATGAGAAACTAGTGTCAACACCAAAATCAAGACATCATCGACAGTAGTCCTTTCTTTGTATCCAGTAGAATATGAAATGTGTCGTCCATTACGATCAACTGGAATATAGAAGGACCAGCGCTGAAGACGTTTATGCCCAGCTGCTTTGATAAGGTAAATGAAGCCTTATGTTGAAAAGTAAAACTCAGAATTCAAAACTCTGAAGAAGGTAGCAGGAAAGCAACCTTTTCCAAGAGGTCTCCACAATTTAAAGCTAATTAAATAATATATATATATATATATATATATATATATATATATATATATATATATATATATATATATATATATGAATAAAAAATAACATAAATATATGATTATTTGAATCAAAATTCTTGTTCTGTGGTATTTGAATCAATATTGTTTCAATATATATATATATATATATATATATATATATATATATATATATATATATATATATATATATATATATCAGGATATGTATATATATGTGTGTTGAGATATATATATATATATATATATATATATATATATATATATACATACAAGTACTTTTGATCTTCTCCAAGATCATTCTCAGGAGTGAATTACAAAGACAAACTTATTGTAACTGTGATACAATCTGCATTTTGTTGTGAATAATTATTTGTGATTAGAGAAATGGAAAGGATTATTATAAAAATAGACATAATATATTTATGCTAGTCACTGAAACATATTCGAGATATATATATATATATATATATATATATATATATATATATATATATATATATATATATATGCGCAGGTATGCAGAAAATAGAAAAGAAACGTTGGGTGCATAATCCGGAGTTCCTTAGTATTTTTTATTTTTTATTTTTAAGAAGACAGTGCTCCATACAGAAGTAGAGTTTATATTATGACATTTTTTGTTTAAAAATATGATTCCTTCGCTACATAAAGAGTTCTCATGTTTCAAAACGAGAGCTGAAACCCATCAAATAATTATTAAAATTAAGTTGAATTGCGGTGTTTCGTCCGTTTCATCTAAAATTTCGCTTGAAGATGAAACGAGACTAAACCTCTTAATTCAACCTAATTTTAATAATTATTTGGATGGTTTGGCTCTGCTTTTGAAACATGAGAACTCTATGTAGCGAAGGAATCATATTTTTAAACAAAAATTATATATATATATATATATATATATATATATATATATATATATATATATATATATATATATATATATAATACATCAATAATTCCAGTTGTAGTTGGGGGCCTTCGGATTGATATATTGAAAAAGGTTCTGCTGGACTAAAGGGATTTATAGTAGCTCATGCCTTAAAGAAATAGAAAGATTTATACACACAAGTACAGCTCACACATTACGTAGAGCTTTATTTATGTAAGTCTGCGTCATCTTAATGTTTATCTATTTTTTTATAAAAATAATCAGTGGAAAATTTAATGAAGCTATTTCTGAGCTTAGGTCCCTGTTTGCGGCCCGGAAGGAAATGTGCATACAACAGACATCAAAGATAATAATAATAATAATAATAATAATAATAATAATAATAATAATGAGGAGGAGGAGGAGGAAATTAACCCATTTCTACCTAAAATTCCTTTAAAATTTGAGCTTCTTTTGTCTTATCTACCTTGATGGCTAATAGTAACCTTAAGACTGTCGAATTTTAAATTTTAGGTAACGTCTCTCTAAAAAATTGGACGCCATGATCTAACAGGTAAAATACTTTCAACATCCTAACTTAATAGGTGTTAATCAAACTAAAGAAGACATGGAACTTACTAATTAGTAAATCCAGAAGATGTACTCCCTATTTTTTACCTATAGTGTGTGTTGCTCTCTCTCTTTTTATCTCTCTCTCCCCATATATATATATATATATATATATATATATGTACACTCACGCACACACACGCACACACACAAACACTCACACACACACATATATATATATATATCTATCTTAAAATATATAATGGGTTTTTCTTAATATATATATCTTAATTTTATATAGTTTAATTTATATATATATATATATATATATATATATACACATCTTAATTTTATATAGTTTAATTTATATAGTTTAATTTATATAGATATAATTTTATATAGTTTAATTTATATAGATATACATGCATACATATATGTATACATACATACATATATATATATATATATATATATATATATATATATATAATGGTTTAATGGTTAACAAACTTGTCTCGATAGATGATTTATGACAGAGTAGTGAATTCCATTCTAACTCGGTACAGCGTACTGAGCAAATCATTATATATATATATATATATATATATATATATATATATATATGAGATAAGTGAATGACAAAATGGAAAACAAATCTTCTTAATGACGCGTTTCATTCCGAGAAGAAAATTCTTCAGACTAATAACGAATTTATTGACTAAATCAGCCTTAAATATAAAACTGGAAAAAGTGAGAGGAAAAACAACATCGATTATAGTTTACATAGAAACGTTAACATTACGGAAACTATCAGCTTTTATATTTAAATTTTCATGTTTTGTGTAAATTCGGTATGGCTTTTTCATAATTAGTGTACGTTCAATCCATTATTGGCTTAATTAATTTCTTTATCTTTTAACTAACTCATTATTAATTAAGAGAAAAAAGGTTAGGCTCATTATGATGACCGCCTAAAGCAATGAGTGTATTTTTTTGCTTTTTTAAAGCGTTCGTTTGGATTTCATATTATCTTTTATTTAAATTTCCCGTGGTTTCACCAATGTATTTCGTGAAGCATTTTTTAATTTTTGCAAATTTATGTACCTGTTTTAATTTTATGTACTCACTGTTTGAATGGCAAAAAATACAAAGTTTATTGACTTGCAAACAAGATTAACGTTTAAAATTAAGAAATATTAATGTTTATTGAACTACTAAGTACATTAATGTTTTAAATTAAATATTACATGAAATGTTTCTAAATATTCAAACTGACGACGAAGTAAAAATGTAAGTTCATTTTTAGGACAGCCCGTGCGTGTGTGTTTACACACACACACACACACACACACACACACACACACACACACACATATATATATATATATATATATGTGTGTGTGTGTGTGTGTCTGTGTGTGTCTGTATATTATATATATATATATATATATATATATATATATATATATATATATATATAATATAAAAGACAATAAAGAAAATGGAAGAAAAATTTCTTGTCGAGACTTTTTTTTTAACAAAAGATGAAATGAATTTATTAAAAAAGTAACTAATAATAATAAAACAAGATGTTTATGGAAGAATTTATAGAACGCTATTTTTTTCATACTGTTAACTGAAAATTACGTCAAAATGTGGAGATATTGTTTTTAGTTGATGAATTCAACCATTTTCTTTTTTGATTTCTTGATGCAGTTTGTACGTTTGCTTGGGAGAGTAGTAATTTCTGTTAAGAAAGGTGAAATAGCAATAATATTTTTCAAGGCAAAAGAAACTAATGGCAATAAATTTGAATTTATAAAATAAAAAAAACTGTTCTCTTAATATATTGATAAAAGAATTAAAAAAAACATCATGATGTCAAAAGAGAATAAAAACAACTTAGCTAATGTATAATATATTTTGAAAAAAATATTTAAAAAAGAAATAATCACTCAAAAGGAAAATCCTCGAGAGTGCCGCCATTGAATATTATCCAAATATTAATCTACGCCCAGGCTTTTCCCTATTTCATTCCCAAACAAACGTACAGAACTGTATCAGTCTCAATAAAAACAATATCTAAATGACGTAATTTTGTTAACAGTCGAAAATATCTATTCTTCCAGATCGACATTTCGTTTCGTTATTATTAGTTACTTTTTTAATAAATTCATTTCGTCTTTTTGCCTTGAAAATGTCCACAACGGACGAAACGCGTTTCAACTATTACAGTTTTTCCCATTGGTTTTTACATTTATAAATATAATGGATGAACGTCAACATTTTGTCTGGGATTCAGTTTTGAAGAACTTTCCAGAGTGACGAGTGTCGAAGCCCTTAATAAGTTCAACAAACACCATATACATCTCCTGGTTCTTTTCCGTCAATTTTCGGATACCTGACGGAGTGCGAAGATCATGTCAATACACCACGAACGAATGAAGCCACATTGCGCACACACACCACACACACACACACACATATATATATATATATATGTATATATATATATATATATATATATATATATGGTGTGTGTATAGCCTGTACATATTTATGCATATATATGGTTGTACATTATAGCTATAACTATAAGCAAATACTTTAGGGGATATATACAATATATATATATATATATATATATATATATATATATATATATATATATATATGTATATATATGTATATATATATAATCAATTCAGCCCAAACGCGATCTCCAAGAGGGCTACCAGATGGGAAAGAGACTGAAAAAATGTTTGGAAGAACCTGAATCCCAATAAGAGTATAAATGTCAGAACTTTCGGAAAAAGTATAGAGTTGAAGTAGAATTTAGGAAGAAACTTAAAAGAAAGTAATGGACTGATACTTCTGTTCAAACATGTGTGAACCGATAATATATATATATATATCCTGCAAAAAGGTTAATGGTTAAAATTGATTTCAAAAATTTTATGATGAAAAAAGGATTAAAAAAACAAATTGATTAAAAAAAAACAAACTATTCTGACAAAATGTTTTTATGTTATTTTATGAGGAAAGACCAAAGAATTTTTTTATTATCTTATAAATTTTGAATTCTTACTTGTTCAAAATTTTGGTTAAAAACGTTGGCCAAAAGATTATTTTGAAAATTTAGCGTCGTTTTGACGTTAAAAACATTGTTTTGTTCAAAATCAATTGTCGGTAATTTACAAATGAATGAAATTATTTGAATTCTTTTCAAGTCTTCGGAAATATATATCTGTTGCCTACATATATTTATAAATTAAAACTTTAGCTTCTTCATATATATATTAGTTAAAAGCAGAACTCCTTGAAGAAATTAAATCTTATTTTTGTCAAACAAATTTATGAAAATGTGTCTGAATCATAAAAATAAAAGATACCATAAAAATTGACATTATTTATTTTGTAAGTTTTTTAATACTTGAAACCAGCTAATATTCTTCAAATAAAAGCTCAAAAAAAAATTTTAACATTGCAAATGAAAAAAAAAAAAATTAATCAGCTATTTTGACCTCCTTCCAAGTCCAATTTAAATTAGTTTTTGAATACAAAAAGTATTTTGCTTATTGAAATATTAAATTTAATCTATTATATGAAATTACAATAAAATAAATGCTTTAAGAAAGATTTTATTTTCAAAATATACAGACATTAGGTATCGCGTTTTTGTTGAAG
>CAHIKZ030000555.1:565000-567500 GCA_903632075.3 Acanthosepion pharaonis
TCTATCTATCTATCTATCTATCTATATCTATCTATCTCTGCCCGTCTATCCGTCTATCTGTGCGTGTGCAGTTAACGAATTAAAAAGATAAAAAAATGGATATATACTGCTAAAAAAGTTAAGTGATGTAATGTTAAAAATAGCAAATAAATTCACACAGACGCACACACACATATATACGTATATTTCAAGCATGAGATATTGACACATACAGACACGCATTTTCCTGCACATTGTATATTTGGAAATAGAAACAATTATATCTTCAAACACACAAATGCACCTACATTCATAAAACACATGAACAAATTAACGAAAGAATTTAAACACATGACTGTTTAGAAACAAGTGCATATATTAAACATTGTCAGAAAATACATTACAGTTGACACTGAAAATCATAGCTAAATTTTGACGGAAATACATTTATAAATACGAAATTGTTTGCTATCTATCTATCTATCTATCTATCTATCTATTCTATAGATACGTGACCTCAAGGAAATAACATCGATAGATAGATAGAGAGATAAATAGATAGAATAAGAATGAAAGAGAGATTTTATCTATCTATCTATCTATCTATCTATCTATCTATCTATCTATCTATCTATCCACGTCTGCTCAAATATATTTATCTTTGTAAATCTCTTCTAATCTACACATCTTTCTTAGTTCCAACTTATCTCTCTCTCTCTCTCTATATATATATATATATATATTTATATATATAAAAAATATATATGTGTGTGTGTGTGTGAGTAAATTAGTTAAATAATTAAATATATAATTTCTAACTATTTCAATATAATTTTGTTAGTAAATCTCTTCCGTTCTATCTATCGTTCCATTTTCCTCAGTGTGTTCTAATCTATCTATCTATCTATCTATCTATCTATCTATCTATCTATCTATCTATCGACACGTGGCAACATTTTATGTTAAATATAATTTCTCAAAGTCAGAAATGAAGTAAAGGCAAAATCACCACATACAAAAATACGTATTTATAGAAAGGATGCCAGCCACATCCTGATATTTAGAAATCTCGACTCAGCCAGTTCCGAGAGAAGTGAGTTCGTTTCACTCAGAAGGCTTCCAATACTGTACTCTATTCCGAAGCTAAGCACAGTAAAGATTTATGGGCATTTTTAACCTATATGTACATTCTTACATATTCAGAAATGTATTAATTTATTGAGAATACTGGGCAAACGACATTTGAAAGCACACCCAACTTAATGTTACGCAGCATGCGCGAAATGTTATCTTTCTCACTGCAGGTTCGGTAGGAAATATAGTTAATGAAACAGTACGCGTTGTTAGTGACCCTAACTGCCAACCACAACGACATAGAGATTTGGGTTGATTTGTTTTACGGTATATCAACGTCAATGGGTTATTTAATGCCGAAAATATTTTTATTGTTGGTAATATTTTGTTTTGTCAAAAATCTATTTCTGGTAATATTTTTCCTTCAAAAATCTATTTCTGGTAATATTTTCTTTCAAAAATGTATTGCTAGTAATATTTATTTTTTAAAAATATTGTTGGTAATTTTTTTTTTTTAAATGTATTGCTGGTAAGAGTTTTTTTTTCCTCAACAATTTATTTTTGGTAATTTTGTTAAAGTATATCTGGTATTAAAACCTATTTTTACACTTTGTTTTTGTTATGGTCCGGTTCCTTGTACCACGGTGATAGTCCAAGGTAGAACCAATAAAGAAGAACGCGAACACAGATATGGAATAACACAGATATATTACAAACAGGAATATATACAGAGAAGTAGAAGTGTTAGTATGAACAATCAGGTTTAGTAGAGAGAACAATGTCTCGACCAGTATCACTATTCCAATGTCTTGCAGTAATTGTCTGAACGGACTGCCTCTGACTCGACTCTTGATTCGACTTGAACTACTGACTCGAACTACTGACTGACGATATTCAGTCAGAACGAGGGCGTCATGTGGCACAAGGCCTTTTTAATGTGGGATCTCCGAGCCCGTGGTCCCGGCCAAAAATATGCCCATTGAACACGTATAAACGGGTTCAGGGTCGAATTACCTCCCCGAAAGAGAATCCGCCCTTCGGCGTAGCCTCTTTCGGGTTCCTCCCCGCCCGAAGGCAGAGAGTTCAACCGATCAGCCGGTTCAGAAGTGAACTACTGACTGACGATATTCAGTCACCACCCCCACGAGGTGTCATGTGGCACAAGGCCCTTTTTAACGTGGGCATTCCTGGAGCCATTAGGCTCGGCTAAAAAGCCCATTTGAACCCGTATAAACGGGTTCAGGGCCGGTTTGTTTTCCCCGAAGGAGACTCCGCCCTCGGCGGAGCCTCTTCGGTTCCTCCCGCCCGTAGGAAGAGAGAGTTAAAACCGAGCAGTCGGTTCAAAAAGTGAACTGCTGACTGACCCTTGCTTACTCCTGAGGGTGCAGTATTTATTAAGTATGGAATAGTCCATTATTATTATTATTATGGGTACGGTCCCATAACT
>CAHIKZ030000555.1:575000-577500 GCA_903632075.3 Acanthosepion pharaonis
GAGAGAGGGGGGGAGAGAGAAATTAGAATACAAATATATGATTTTAGTGGGGACTGAAATGTGAGTTTATATTTGAACAAAAACTACTTTGAAAGCAAATTGAAAAAAGATAATTTTCAGATTTTCAAATTCTAACAAAATGCAACACCTTAAAATTAATTTCATGTTACATTCGATGAGTATTCCTTGCTTACCAAAGGAAATTGATTCTTTAATAAGCAATGCGCTCATAACCACGAAATATAGTTGGTAGGTCAATAGCAAGTCGAAAACCACACACACACACACACATATATATATATATATAGACTACAGTTCAAACGTTTGAGGTTAGCACTGACAATTTTTTAAATAGGCCCGAAAATTAGTTACTTTATACGTTAAATAAGATTAAAAATATTTAATTTTACACTCGTCAAAATATCCTGTTTTAGCCTTGATTAATGCAGCATATTTGTGTGTATGTATATATATATATATATTTATATATATATATATATATATATATATATATATATATATATATATATATATATATATATGTACGTATGTATGTATATATACATGCATTTAAATTTGTATACTTATAAGAATACTATAGCAATCATTCCGGGATGTAGATAGATATTATAATTACATTTTTTGTATGTACACATTTGGCTATCTCTGTAAATGTATGCGGTTTTCAGTCAGCACCAAATGATTGCTTTGTGCATGAGAAATGATATTATTATTATTATAATTATAAATATTAATATATATATATATATTGTTTTTTATAAGTTTCTAATCACGTTACTATTTTGTACAAATTATAATAAAAACAATAGTAATAATATGTAAATTTTATTCATGTTATCTTTATTAATAATAATAGCATTGACTATATTCATCATCATCATCATTTTAATTATACTATTTTTGACTTTCTTTTCATCGGCTTTCTATACCATTATATATATATATATATATATATATATATATATATATATATATATATACACGGAAATATGATATATGAATTTAGACACATTAGATTTTCCAGGAAACGAAACGCATTTAAACAGAATTTTTTCCATATTTTGAATATATATATATATATATATATATATATATATATATATATATATATGAATACATTTACTGAGTACACACACACACACACATATATATATATATATGTATGCATGTATGTATGTATGTTTTTTTATTTGCAGACGGGTAGATGTAAATAAATAAATATACTGTTTAATGCATAAGTCAAAACAGAGCATCTACTTAAGTATATGTTTCCACCCAAAATAAAGTTCACACAAATAAGTTAGAAATAAGCAGATTTAATCCATTTCTCTTAATCCACTCTCTCTCTATATATATACTGAGCCTTTCTATAATCAGACTCATTTGTTTAGAAATAGACGTACGTTTATCAATCAGTCCATTTTTCGTTCTATCTCCTCGAACTGATATTTTTATCTGTACATACTGTCATTTACATGTTTACACGCCTGTATTTAATTGCAAATATGCAAAAACATACACAACATTTATCTTCATATTAATTTATTTGCATATATTACGGTGTTATTTAAATAATGGTATAAACACACACACACACACACACACACACACACATATATATATATATATATATACATATATAATCTGATAATGCCGCATAAACTACGTTATATGCCATGGTAAAAGTATTAATTTATTCCAAATTGTTTGATATTGACAATAATTCGATTTCCCTACGCAGTTTCTAATCTAACAAAAATCACATAAACAAACACAGACACACACACAGACACACACACACACACACGCGAGCACACACACACACATATAAGTATACATACATGTGTATTTATATAAATTAGTATATATGTATTTTTGTGTGTTTGTGTATGCGTTTGTATTAAATAACTATTATTTATTGTGGTATCTCATATATATATATATATATATATATATATATATATATATATATATATATATATATGTGTGTGTGTGTGTGTGTGTGTGTTGTTTGTGTGTCAAAGTAGTGTCTGCGCGCGTCTCTGCCGTTGTGTTTGTGTGCGTGCGTGTGTGCGTGTAGCTGGTACTGTAAAGTTCTCGGCCCGTGCAAGAAAAGTTATAAACAGATACACACAAACACACACGCACACATATATATGTATACATACATGTGTATTTATATAAATTAGTATATATATGTATTTTTGTGTGTTTGTGTATGTGTTTTGTATTAAATAACTATTATTTCTTGAGGTATCTCATATATATATATATATATATATATATATATATATATATATATATATATATATATATATATGTATCTGTCTGTGTACTGTGCGTGTGTGTACGTGTGCGTGTGTGTGTTGTGTGTGTGTGTGTGTGTGCGTGCGTGTGTGTAGCTGGTATTGTAAAATTCTCAGGCCTTGCAAGAAAAGTTACAAACAGTAGAAATTTACAATATTTGCTCTTTTGGTCA
>CAHIKZ030000555.1:580000-582500 GCA_903632075.3 Acanthosepion pharaonis
TACGGACCCTGTATTTGATATATGTACACACATGTACACACAAAAGCACCAATCTGCATAGATTAAAAATGTTTCCTAAAATAGACATAATTTTTAAAATTTGTAAATGAAAATAGAATAAGAAATATTTGTCTATTCAGTTCGGGAATCAAAACGTGCAACACTTGAATCCATTTCATCATATCGGTTAAATAACAAATTTGGAACTATTTAAATACACTGGTCCAGTCGTAAAATAAATGGAGAAATAGGGTGTTAGCATTATTTAGACCTTTCGTAAGCCGCACCATTTGTCAGAATCTAAAAATATTGATTTTTAATTATTTTAGAAGGTGGGGGTGTTGTTTTCATGACATCGATACACTGTAAAATTGATTTCTGATTTATCGAAACTTAGATCTTTACAAAGATCAAGTGTGAAACTGTGCTTATTCCATTGATATGTTAATTTTACAAATAAGATCTCTTTCAAAAAAGAACAAACGTAATCCTCTACCTTGAGTGGCTCTTGGCCCTTATACAGAGTAAACGTTATTGAATAAAAAAAAAACAAATATATATATTTTATAGGTTTTATTTTTAGAAAATATTCTTTAACAAGCAATTGTTTTTTTTTTTTTTCTTCTTTTTTTTTTACAAAAATATCTTTTGTTTTTAATCTTGTCACATGGGGTGTTTTGTTACCCTAACATTTTCAAAGTATTCACAATTGCTAGTTAACAGCGTGTATATTTTGTTCTCTCCCAGTACTCTCCTGGCGCAATGAGTGTGTGTAGCACGTGGTGTGACACAGTTGTAGCTCTGTTGTCGTGGGACGCAACCATCATGGGACCATCCATTTTCGGAAAACCGTGACTAACTCAGGGTTAAAAAGCAAAAAGATGTATTCATATATATATATATATATATATATATATATATATATATATATATATATATATATATAGAGAGAGAGAGAGAGAGAGAGAGAGAGGGGGAATCTAAATGAAATAATAATAAAAAAAAAAAACGGAAGAATATTAATCTACAACCCAGTGTGTCTGGAGATTTTAATTTTTTAATATTTTTTATTGTTTTTTTTTAATATTTTTTATTATATATATTAACAAACGCATAAAAAATGCAGATGTCAATGACCGTAGCACATTGACAAGGTACCGCATTTGTAAATAAATAAAAACTAAGTACAGATAACTCTGTAAAAGTCAGAGATCAATTTGACACTGTATCGATATTATGAACAGGGCCTCCCTTCTTAAATGACATTAAAAAAAGATCAATTCTTACAAACATCGCTGCTTGAAAAAGGTCCACAAAATGCTAATCTACAGGGTGTCCATAAAGTATATTAACAATTTAAAAAATATATTACAAAGGCAATTGATATGGGACCACTGCTAGATGACCTTCAACCAAACATCATTTTCCATCAAAATGGTGCACCACCACACTGGGGACTGCATTTTCATGAGTTCCTTAATCAAACATATCCAGACCAGTAGATTGGAAGGGATAGCCGAATTCCCCGGCCACCTCGTTCATCAGATATCACTCCTCTGAACTTTTTTCTATGGGGTTATTTTAAAGATATCGTGTATCGAACAAAGATACGGAACATCACTGATCTAAAGCAAAAGATCCGTGACGTCATTGCCACCATTAATGAGGCTATGCTACAGTGAACGTGGCAAGAAATTGTGTACCGTCTTGATGTGCTTCGTACAACTAACGGTGCTTATTAAATTACCGTATTTGACGGCATATAAGACGCACGGGTGTATAAGACGCACCCCAATTTCAGCAAGGCAAATTAAGAAAAAATTAGTAATTAGTAAAATTAGCAAAATTATTAGTAAATGGTACAGCCTAGGCTATATTTATGAGGTATTATTTTGGTTAAACAAGTCATGATTATAATTAAACGAAAAAAAAATAGGAAGAAAAATAACACGAGCCTATAAAAAACTTTGTTATATCCAAAGGTAAGAAAACAAAATAAAAATCAAGCAATTATTACAATTGAGCAAAACAATACAGTTTCCATTAAAATTCAATCCAAAATTTCTCCTGTATATGATCTGTACAACCTGCATCTTGTAAACGTCTTATTGGAATAATTTCGATATAAAAATTCTGATTGTATTTATACCAATGGAACCGGAAGTTATCGGAAGAAAAATATTAATGAAATAAATATATTTTACAAATATATAATTTGAATCTATTGCATATGATTTTTGAGAAACAAAGCGTGATTAAATTAATATTATGAATATTATCAATGATGACACTTTTAATCAGTATTATAATAGCCTTTTAATTAATGACAATAGGTACATGAAAGTTTTTCTATAGTCTAACCTAATAGGAGTTGCCAGGTAGCTAATTTTGGCCAACTATTGTGAATTTTAAACCTACATATGGGATATAAGACGCAGGAGAATTTTAAAAGATATTTTTAGCAAAAAAAAAAAAAAAAGTGCGCGTTATATGCCGTCAA
>CAHIKZ030000555.1:592500-665000 GCA_903632075.3 Acanthosepion pharaonis
ATGAGTAAATAATTCTATAAGTTTAAATTATTTACCAGTTTCTTGAAGAAGCTTATAATTTAGCAACTGTAAAATAATTTATGTGGGAAACTCACAAAGCATATAACTTATTTAGCACTTTGCTGAATTATCTCTCTACCTCCTTTTTATTTCTTAGGTAATATAATTGTCTAGTTTGTATAATTTATGTATCCATTTATATCTGGCTATCTTTATTTATCAGTCTACGTGTCAGGAGCTAATTATAAGAAAAAATTGTTTTAATTTTTTGCTTCTTCGCTTATTTTAAATTTAACGTAGGTCAAATTTGGTTGATCAGAGTAAAGCCCACAAAACTCATGCCCTCCCGTTTTTTTTTTCTTTTTTCGTAAAAAGAGGCCGCATTTTGCTAATAAAGTGGGGATAGCGGTTCGGACTGAGGAATCGGAGAGCTGATTTCGAATTCCAGTCGAGTGCTTGTTTACATTTGATACGCCAGAGCAGTTATGAATATACGAGATTCATGGAAGATTGAAGTTTATAAGCAGTAAATTCGACCTTGCCTACCGAACGCTCCTTTGTGGCCGATCGGTAAGGCACGTCAGCGTAAATGACGGTTCTGTATAGGTGCAGGTTCGAATCCTGTCAAAGGACGAATATTTTCTATGAAAAATTTCTCGGACATTCAGGCCGGTAAATGTTATTTAATACTATTTATTATAAACAGAGCATTTACTTAAATACTTGTATCTATAAAAAAGAACGTTAAACATAATGAATATATATATATATATATATATATATATATATATATATATATATATATATATAAATTTAAAAAATAAATAAATTAAAAAAAGTGAACATTGAAGACAACACTCAGAGGCGACAGGTCATTTCACGCTAGACGCAATCCCTGATATTGATCACCTTATCTATTCATCGAGTCTAACGAAACCTCAACAGAAAGCACTGGGCGGCCGTTTTGTCTTATATTTGGGATTCATCAGCAGTGCGCCTCCACTGCCGAGAATTAAAACCCGGACAGATACGCTATCAGGCAAACGTCAAACCAACTGTACCAATGGGCCTCAGTGACGAGGAGGTTGCGAATTAGACTTAATATAGCGCCGTTCGATCACATATTCCGTGGTGGAACTCATCCGAGTTTTCCTTACCCATAGAACTGTGCCCCCACGAGCCACGACTACTATCCCAAAGCCACTCCATCCAGAGCATTAGAAGCCGGTTCAACCAAGGATATACAAGTGATAGAAATTATTAGGAGGATTTGAGATAATTATAATTAAGTAATTCATCGAGTAATTCATTCACTACCTCTTCGTCACCGAGGCCCGTTGGTACAGTTGGTATGACGACCACAATCTTAACACAAGGAATGTAGATCGCACAGTGTCGATAACAGACACATAAAGAATATTGCAAAAACACCTAGAGAATATAGTGAAGGAAAGCGAGAAGAAAGGACTAATCATCACCTACAAGAAAACAATGCGTGGTTGTTAGCAAAAGACTGAGCCCAAAGTGTGTATTGCAAGTAAGAGATACCAAAGTCAAATAAGTGCGGATATTTAAATATTTAGGAAGTGTTTTAACACAGGAGGGAAAGTGTGAGACTGAAATCCAATGGTGTGTTGGCATAGCCAAAAAATAAATGCCAAAAGTTAAGCAGAGGACTAAGAAATAGAGAAACTTCGCTAAAAACAAGGAAAAGAGTACATGATATCTGACTTCGTGTATGGCAGTGAATGCTGGACAATCTTCTCAAAGATGAAGAAGCGTCTTGAAATAACAGACATATGATTCTACAGAACCATGATGAGGATACCATGGACCGAACATTTGTGCAACGGTGAAGTTTAAAAAAAAACAGCAACAAAAACGGAACTATATATATATATATATATATATATATATATATATATATATGAAGAAATATAGTATTAAGGTGTGCTATATTTATGGGATAAAGTACTCAATATCAGAGATAGAGCGTGTGTAAATATAAAAGTGAACATAGAAGTCAACACTTAGAGGCGACAGTCTGTTTCATGCATGAAACACCCTGTCGCCACTAAGTATTGACAACATTTATTAAGAGCTACGAAGGACAGGAAATTGTGGAGAGCCATTATTCTCTACGCCTTGAGGGAACAAGACACAGAAAGAAGAAAAATACAGAAAGGCCTGTTATATATAAGACCAATTAAGCACACACACAAACTATAAACACACACACACACGTATATATATATATATATATATATTGTCTCGGCGGCTAAGTTTTCATTTAATATGTCTAACATTTCTAAACATTCACACCATACATGTCCATATTCGCAGTTCAGATTTAAATCTTGTTGAAAATACCTCTTTAAACTAAAAATTCTTGAAGCTATGTCTATAAAAAATTGAAGCCAAATATTAAGAAAATTAATTATGAATACGCCACAGATGTCTTAAAATGTGTATAATAGATAATTTGCTCTAATACTTTCTCTTTCTATTACACATTTCGTAAAAAAAAAAAAAAAAAAATTGTACAAACCATACTTAGTTACCTCCCTTGGAACGGTTTCAGCGGTCACGCACTGACGCAGCGTTTCTCACTCCATTTGTAAGAAAATTAACTTTCAGATAACACACCAATTTGTCTCTGACAATAATGAATACTACAATATTTATTTTGTAATAAACAATACACTGATGATGACATGGATTTGTCGAAAATACTTAGAAATACGCATCAACACAGCGATTTTCTCTCGTCTTTTAATAATGACACCAAAACGCATGTCCGGGAGTATGAAAGGATCTATCTATCTATCTATCTATCTATCTATCTCGCCCTGTTCATATCTATCTATCTATCTATCTATCTATCTATCTATCTATCTATCTATCTATCTATCTATCTATCACAATGTTTTTTCATATCTATCTATCTATCTATCTATCTATCTATCTATCTATCTATCTATCTATCACAATGTTTTTTCATATCTATCTATCTATCTATCTATCTATCTATAACAATGTTTGTTCATATCTATCTATCTGTCACAATGTTTGTTTATATCTATCTATCTATCTATCTATCTATATATATATATATATATCCAAATGTAAAAGAACGAAGAGTAAGATATCAGCGTTCAAAATATTAATTTAAAACAAGGCTCAATACAAGTGTAGAATAAATAAATATTGATTATATTATGCCCTGTTACATTAGAACAAGTACATACCCACTACAAAATTGTACATCTTGTTTCAACGTTAAAAAATGAAAGTTTCCTACCTGAGGAAACGTTAATTTCTTAACGTTCAAACTAGATGTACAATTTTGTAGTGGGTATATACATGTTCTAATGTAACAGTGCATAATATTATATATATATATATATATATATATATATATAAAAATAATTTATAAACAATTTATACAAAGAATTCAATAGCAATGTTAATGTGATTAATTACTATTTAATTCTGTGTATAAATTGTTTCTTATATAAAATGTAAGCTGCACACTAATATATATATATATATATATATATATATATATATATATATATATAAAAGTGAACATAGAAGTCAACAATTAGAGGCGACAGTCTGTTTCATACTATATGCAATCGTCAGGCCACGATTGGCCTGACGATTGCATATAGCATGAAACAAACTGTCGCCTTTTTAAGTGTTGACTTCTATGTTTACTATTTACACGCTCTATCTCTGATATCGAGCACTTTATCCCATAAATATAGCAGAACTTAAGACTATATTTCTTCATATATATATATATATATATATATATATATATATGTGTGTGTGTGTGTGTGTGTGCTGGGGATGTTCAAAAGTTCACAGTACTATTCTAATTGAACAAGAGAACCTGAATTCAGAATACCAAATCTTCCTCTAAATAAAAATCCTGGATACTATTGGGCACACCTTTTATTTCGAGAGAGAGACATATTCACCGAAACAAATGCTTCTGAATTTCAAAGATTCTTACTTGCATAAAAATGTAGGAAACAACTAAAAATATTCACCGATTTAAGACACCATTTTTAATAAAAAAAAAATGATTTGACAGGCGGAAAAACAGTGAAAGATTAAAGTGACCGAGAGAAGAAAGCGATATATCGAACGAGAAAACGAATTTATAAAGATATATATATATATATATATATATATATATATATATATATATATATATATATATATATATCAAACTAGGGCGTGGTTTCCAAAGACAGATACGGGTGTGGCGTCGTAAAAATGGCCAGACCTGTATATGTGGACTAATAAGTTATGCTTGTGAGCATAAATTACTTACCGCATTTTCTCGAAAATAATACGCACCCATAACTAATACGCACAAATGACCCAAAAATTCAGAAATATATCTATCCCTATGTATAATACGCAACTATAAATTTTGTCAAAAATAAAAAAAGGATTTACGAAGACATATTGTCGACCTTGACATTAAGAATAAAATTAAAACTAAGCAGCTAAAATAATGTTGAAAATTACAATGCGGTTTTCCCGACAAAATATAACATTTTATTTTACCGCCAAAATGTCGTCAAAAGATTCGAATTATAGTGCAAACTTTAAACAAAAATTAATAGAATTGGCAGATAGAATAGGAAACAGAGCTGCAGCTAGAGAATATGAGTTGAATGAGGCTAACATACGTTTATGGAGTGAGAATAAAAATAAACTAAAAAAGCGTAAATCAAATGTCAAAGCTATAGGTAGAGGAAGAAAAACTCATTAGAAATGAAACAAAGTTTAGTCGAATTTGTGAAAGAAAGACGATCAAGTGGATGTTCCATAAGTACTGTGGAAATGAGGATGAAGGGAAAAGAACTTATGAAAACCATATATCCTGGAAAAACATTTAAAGCTTCAGCAAACTGGTGTTTTCTTTTTATGAAGAGGTTTTATATATCTATTAGAAGAACATCCATAGCCCAGTGTTTGCCTGATGACTATGAAGATAAGCTTTTGAATTTTCAGTATTTTTTATTCAGCTAAGTAAAAAAAGCATAACTATCTTTTAGGCTGTATTGGAAATGCTGACCTTAAATTATTTTTTGCCAAATAAAAAATGCGGTTACTGATAAACATAAATTTATTGACAAAAAAAAAAAGTTACAATTATTATTGTTGAATTTAAAATGAAAATTGGGATACAGTTTATCTTGTTATAGAACAACGAGTACGTATTTATTATTATAGATCAATAACAAAAAAAATATTTGTTTAAACCTATTTATAATACGCACTCCTACTATCACCTGTAATTTAAGGTAAAAAATGCGTATTATTTTTGAGAAATTACGGTATGACTTTTTCAGTGTCGATACTTACGAATCTTAATTTAGTCTGGCAAAGGGTCAGTCAAAATTGGACGAACTGTGAAATTAGCTCCTTCCCTCTCAGGTTAAGATTAATGTAATAACCGTTCCTTACTCCAGCTATGTTCTTGTCTTCGGGTGAGAGACGCTATAACACGAGGAGAGTCAGGTCCCGGAGTTTCCGACCGTATTTGCATACAGTAAGGAGGAGCGTAATACAGTGACACCTGGTTAAACTAACGATATTCCAGTTTATGGGTGTGGAGGTGAGACTAGGTAGACATCAGTCTACGAGCATAGCATTACTCTACGGCAGGAACCTATGGCCAGAGACCAATTTAAAAGATTAGTACAGTTCAGCATAAGGTCATATATGATATGTGTGATAACCAGTAAGTACATTGCTAGCTAAGTTTGATGGGAGAGCCACTCGAGCATCGCTCTCCGTCTGGAGGAGGTTGTAATGGTTAGCAAGCTTGTCTCACTAGAACAATTACGACTGGGTAGTGAGTTCGATCCTCACTGGATGCCCCTCTACTTTCAGCCTTGTGCCACATCTAAGCTACGCTTGGAAAATCACTATATATATATATATATATATATATATATATATAATAAAAAGCTTAAACACTAATATTAGTGTTTAAGCCTTTTTATTATATCCTTACTCTGTCCTGGCCTGGACATTGAGTTCTACCTGGATTCTATCCTCTTGGAATTATCTTTTATACATATATATATATGTATGTGTATGTATGTATGTATATACATTTATATAGTTTAGATATATGATTTCATAAGTATGTGTATATTAACCACTAAATTATCTCTCTCTTTCTCTCTCTCTCTCTTTCTCTCTCTCTCTCTATATATATATATATATATATATATATATATATATATATAAAACCATTCAGCAACGCGTCCATGATATATATGTATAGATAAAATACTAGCAGCATGGCCCGGCGTAGCCGTGCTTGATTCAAAAATCGTACGACTCATACAGCAATCGCTATCACTTGACAATATTTTTTGCCCTTTCTTGCCTTTGCCGTGCTGATGTTGCTACATGCCTTACTTCTTGCCTATCTCACACTGCGAATTTTTTCTAAGCTCTATACTAAACATTAAATCTGTTACGAAAAAAGAACTAAACAAAATGAACACAAAACGATCAGCTTTAAAAAAGGACTCGTAACTGGAAAAACAGAATGAAAAAAGAATGTTAACAACAAATACTTTTTCACACCCAACCCAGTTCTGCGGAATCAGAATCAACGTTGAGTTGACGAATGCAGCTATTGATATTTTTTTTGCATGCTAGCTTGCTAGTTAACATTCGTGTCACACTGGCCAATAGAATCTTCCTGCCTATTCATGGCAGCCAGCTCTAGGCTCTCACTCTGGCCAGTAGAAAATCGTCGCAAACTACATGAAAACTGCCGTAGAAGCATAAAATATCGATTATTTCCACTATCGATGGAAGTTGGGCAATGCAAAGTCGGTCTTGGCCTTCACGCTAACTTGGAGCATGTGCATGTAAATTTTGGTTCAAATCCGTCGAAAATTGCGGCCGTGCATTCGTTACGCACACACACACACACACACACACACACACATCATCCTGCTTTTTATAGATAGAGATATATAAAAATCGCTTGATAATGGTACGAAACTCTATATTGTAGATTTAATTTTTAAGATTAATCTAGATTTGAGTTTTATATTTTGAAACATAGGATCTATGTCGCAATGGAATCATTTAAAAAAAAATAACTATAATATTAACTTCTATGGATTTGTTTTTAAAAATAAAATAAAAGCTAAGAACTTTGAATTATTAATATCGCTATTCCTTCCTATCATGTTGAATATGAACATACATACATACATACATATATATATATATATATATATATATATATATATATATATATATATATATATATATATCGTGCGGAATCTTTGGAAAGTGCCTGAAAAACATACCACGGATTGACCCAAGCCTTCTGAGTGAAATTGGTTAGACGGAACTCTTGGGATCTGTCGATAGCTTTGCTAGCACGAAATCACTAGTCATTGTGGCCGAGGGTTTGAGCGTGCTGTCCTTGTTTAAATTGTTGATCACGCTAGATAACGAGCTGTATATCAGAAACTGTAACTAAGGTCTGCTCAGCATAGTTGCTGTATAAATCACAGGTTCGCTCTGAGGGTGTTGAGCAAAACACAAATGTGCCTGAGCGAGCGTCTGCAATAGGGATTGGCTAGCTGACCTAGTAAACGGGTATCCTCGAAAACGAGTGGACAATATATATATATATATATATATATATATATATATATATATATATATATATATATATATATATATATATATATATATATATATATATATATATATCGGATCCAGGATTTTCAGTTAGAGAGGGGGTGTTCCTCAGTAAAAACCTCAATTTAAAATTGCGTTTCCTTTTGTATACTTGATATGTAAAATTGTAAATTCAAAGTTTTAGATTCAAAATGTGATTAAAAAGCGCTTACGAAAGAGAATCTTCTAATGTCAATGTCTTCTAATGCGGATATGCTAGTGCTTGGCATGAAATGATTAAAACACACACACACATATACACACGCATACACACACACATTTATATATATCAGGCTTAGAGGAATATATGTATATGTATATATATCAGGCTTAGAGGAACATTTATATATATATATATGTGTGTGTGTGTGTGTGTGTGTGTGTAAAATAGGTAAATTAATAAAACAAAGAGGGTAGCAATATAATCAGTACGATAAACATTTATTAAATATTAATTATTCACCATATGACAGGCATGAATCACGGAAAGAAAGGTTTTAAGCTCGGAAGCGAGAAATAAGCAGAGGAATGGCAATTACTCACCGACAGATGCTTTTGTAGACGGTGTATTTTCTGGTTGAAATCATATTATCCATATATATATATATATATATATATATATATCTCGCTACATTCGTCAGTAATTTACAATCGCATGATGAGGTACACTGACATGCATTGAAACACGATTGCAATCGTGTAGCGATTTTGACATGTTTTCGGTTTAATATCCTAAAATAAATAATAATATTGCTCTACTTTGCGGGCATTCTCTACGCTCCCTCTTTTAAGTAAAATTTTACGAACGTTGGAATTGTACCTTATTCTTTCTTATTGCACCTGGATATATATATATATATATATATATATATATATATATATATATATAATCGACTCTCCCGTCGCGTTCGACGTATGAGGGTCAGGCCGATATCCCGACACCGGCACATGAGATTTGTTTATAGTGGTGAAGGCCTTGTGCAGGACCAGCCACACTTTTTGGAGGGACGAATACAGAAACCTGGTGCACCGAATGCATGCCACAAGGTTCCCAAACGACCCTCCGCAGGTTTTGAATTCAGAGTTGTCCTTCTCCTAGACCAGTTGCCATCCAAGGCTATTTTACCCATAGCTGGAGGGAGATGAAGAGGATACATACCTTTCCCAAGGTATTAGCACGTAAGTGAATGCAGTGGATTCGACTGGAATTGAACTCGGCTCTGCGATTCCTCAATCCAAGCCGCTAACCACTGCTCCACCGTGTGCACACACACACACACACACACACACACACACACACACACACACACACACACACACACACACACACACACACACACATATATATATATATATATATATATATATATATATTTTATGAAAGTGAAGTACAGGATTCTATTATAATCTAACTGAATGTCTTGGAGAGATACAAAAGAACAAGCGTGTTACACCTGTCTTCTCTCATTGAGCACCTCATTCGATTTGTCAGAAATTCTATGGGAGTGGGGGCACTCTCTACGCTCCCTTGGACCCGCCTCACGCACGCACCCACACAAGCACACACACACACATATATATATATATGTTTATTTTTTTTTCAGTGGATACTATACTCATATTTGAGCAGATGCTCTGTTTTTATTTCTTTATTAAACAGGAAATGTATATATTGCAATCTCCCGGTCTGAATATACGAAAAATCCTACACTATTGACATTGCCCGGACTATCATCTTCATCTTTGTTGCCATAGTTATCACAACCCTTCGGCCGTTGTACGCTCCGGTATTCTTCAGGTGGTTGGAATGTCGAACTGAACCCTTTATTTTATGCTGGGGTAGACTGTTCTAGTTCCACGTGCCATATCTAATGGATGTTATCAGTTATTTCCTGTTAATTCCCCTCTCCAAGTTCTCCACTGCCTTAACCAGGTATTGAACTCACACTCTTTGGTTCCTGTCACTGGATCTAACTAACGCCTTCATCCACTGTGCCATGTGTCCTTGAGGAACAGTCTACCCCTTCAAGCGAAATAAAGGGTTCAGTTCGACATTCCAACCACCTGAAAAAGGCCGGAGCGTACAACGGCCAAGATTTTGTGATAAATATGGCAACAAAGATGAGGATGATTGTCTGAGCAATGTAAATAGTGTAGATAATACCTCATCTCAGAAATATAGACAGATACGAAAAATCCTGTTTGAATAATATGCGCCCTTCCAACCTGCTTCTCTGAGGTAAAACGACATTAGATCTGCCATGCTTTGACTTGACCTCTTGACCACGTGGGACCTCCTGATCAAACAAAACCCTTATAGTGCTTTTGAACACATAGCTTTCCGATTCTCGAAATATACATATCTGCTCTGTTTTGTATCCTAATATAAACAAAGATAACTTTTTAGGAATGGTTTAAATCTGATGTATTTTCAGTTTATTTGTTTAAGCGTTATTTTTACTAGATAATTATATTTGAGTAGATGCTCTCTTTTTATTTATTAATTAAACAGTGTCTTTATTTATTTCTATCCATCGGCCCGAATATTCGATAAATCTTGTTAGAAAAAGCTCTCGCCCTCCGGCAGGATTCGAACACGTGCCCTCTAGGAGAAACCATCATTAGATCTGACGTACCTTAACCACTCGGCCACGTAAGAGCTCCTGATCATTCAAATCCCGAATGAATGTGTGTAGGTGTGTGCGTGCGTGTAGGCTCGCCTATTGCCCGGTTCACATACCTTCTCGTTCTTTTGAACAGGAGTAGAGGTTTATCCCTTGTATCCTGTTTAGGATTGTGTTTTCGGTTCTTTCTCCGAAATTCTTCTCATTCTCTTTCACACCCAGTAATCTCTCGTGTCTTAGTGGCATTATCACCTTGCTTGCGTTTGTGATGAAATGATTAACACACACACACACACACACACACACACACACATATATATATATATATATATATGAGGCAAGGTGGGGTAATGGATATCGGATTGTGGAATCGCAGAGCCGAGTTCGAATCCAGGTTTGTTGAGGCGCACCCACCTTCTAACTAGTAATGGACTGGTCCCTCTTATATAAGTCAGCTCTGGAGAGAGAGTGACAGAGCGTCAGAGAGAGAGTCAGGGTTAGCAGTCCAGATAAGCTTACCCGGTACATACCGTTGGACTATAGACTTTGGATATTGTTTCGTACTAACCAACCTTCGTTCTACTAATCACTCTATTGTTAATTGCTTTTATGAATATACCAGTATTTTCCTCTACAACTGTTTTTGTCTTGATTCATACACCGACACGCGGGAAACTCACAACATCTCAACAAGGTTGAATCCATTACATTCACTTACGTGCTAATACCCTTGGGAAAGGTGTAAATCCTCTTCTTCTCCCTCCAGCTATGGGTTAAATAGCAGGACTGACTGGGTTCTATAGCCTTGGTTCTATAGCTATGGCAACTGGTCTAGGAGAAGGAAAACTCTGAATTCAAAACCTGAGGGGGGTCGTTTGGGGACCTTGTAGCACGTAGTGCACCAGGTCTCTGTATTCGGCCCTTCAAAAAGTGTGGATGGTCCTTAAACGAAGCCTTCACCACTATAATCGAATCTCATGTGCCGGTGTCGGGCTGTCAGTTTCCTGGAAACTGATCTGCTTGACCCTCATATGTCGAACCCGACGGGAGAATCGATTTTTTTTTTTTTTTATATATATATAAAATTATATTGGGCAGCATATATTTTATATTATAAAGAGGTAATCATACAATGAATGAATTAGCAATATTAATGTAATGTTAATGGCGAATTCTCTTCGATAACAGACTTAATATAAGCATTAACTTACTAACAATCCATTGAATGACGCGATCCTTATGTATAAAATTGCTGGTGCATTTTTAGAGCAGCAAGTACTTTCGAAAACTTTATGCTCTCATCATCAGGCTGTAATTTTTCCATTTACAAATAAAACTCGAAGACGAAATAAATGTATTGTACACCGAAAGATGTATTTTTTAAGAATGTGTTACTTATTATTGGTTATATAATTTTGGGACGTGCAAGACTAGACGCGCAAGACTAAAGTTCAAATATTTCAAGTGAGAATTTTTATGTATGAATTTTGTAATGTTGTAAGAAATATCACTCTATTAATTAAACTATATGCTTAGTTCATGTCACGTTAACAGTAAGACACTTACAACAAAAGAATTCGTAGATTCAACACATTCAGTCAGTTATGTGCCATGCGTGATACACGCGTAGGCGATTATGCATCTTTCAATCGAGGCAGATTTTTTTTCCCGCAGTAGGTTGCCATTTCTTTCTGCGGTAGACCACTTGCCATCCACGGCTATAGAACAGGGTCTATCCTGCTATCTGCCCATAGCTTGTGGGTAGGGAAGAAGTAGAGGATTCATACCTTTCCCAGGCACGTAAGTGAATGTAATGGATTCGACTTGAATTAGATCTCGGCTCTCCGATTCCTTAATCCACGCCGCTATTCATTAATCCAACGTACCTCATTATAAAATAAATACAAAAAAATATTCTCGCTCGAAATATTTGAACTCTAGCCTTTCGACTTGCACGTTCTAAAATTAAACAAGACTAATTCGATATTAACAACACCTTTGGAGATCGTATATTGAAGTGTATATAAGAAAAAAAAAACATGGAAGAATTACACTATTTACATTATTCGGACTATTGTCCTCATCTTTATCGCCATATTTATTACAACGTCTCGGCCGTTGTACGCTCCGGACTTCTTCAGGTGGTTGAACTGAACCCTTTGTTTCGTTCACTGGGGTAGACTGTTCTAGTGCCACGTGCCATGTTTTTAATTGATGTTAGTTATCAGCTATTTCCTGTTAATTTCCCTCTGAAAGTTTTCCACTGCCTTAACCGGGTATTGAACTCACACTCATTGGGTCTTGTCACGGGATCTAACTAACGCCTTTATCCATTGTGCCGTGTGCATATGAGGACTGGTGAAAAATGGTTGCTGAAGACATTAGGTTTATATCTATCTATCTATCTATCTATCTATCTATCTGATTAAATAAGTTACAAAGGGTATGTCTGCTTATTTTGATTGTAATTCTTTCCTAATCACGAATATTTTTCCGTATATTAGAATTAAATGAGGCAAATAAAGTACTGTAACAGTGACAATCACTTTTATTTCCCAATTACTTTCCATCTCTTTAATCAGACATAGCTAAAAGATAATTTGTCGTCTAAGTAAAGAATATATATATATATATATATATATATATATATATATATATATATATATATATATATAGATAGATAGATAGATAGATAGATATGAATATGTTTGTTCATATCATCTATCTATCTATCTATCTATCTATCTATCTATCTATCTTCAGTGTACGCCAGACATCTGCGAACACATCTTTTGCCGCTAAATACGGACTCAGCCAGGTTCTTGTCAGTGGCCCGGTGTACATGACCAACTGCAGGTAGTTCGAGAGAATCCACGCAAATGCACACCAAGTTCCCGTGGTCTGGGATGCCCGTTATCAACGCCGGTCATTTCGTGCCATATCTAAGATCCCCAGAATCAATGTTATCACCTATTTCGAGTTTTTGCAACACGCTGGTCAAACGATATGTCGAAGCGGTGGCCATATGGATTCGATAGGTCTCCGCCCTCTTTCTGATAACGCACATGATACTGAGGGTACTTGCAGAGAGTTTTCCTGATTAAGTCACTCCTACCAAGTGACCTCCTAGGTCTTCTGAAATTAATTCCCTTTATTGTTAGTTTTGGGGGTGTCCACAAGAGGGAGAGAGGAAGACGGACACACGATACCAAGGAATCACTGAAATCCGCTATTATGGAGGTGATAGACAATGGGAGTGAAAACAACTCGATCCGGGCATGCATTGTTTTCAGACAGAGGCTGAAGGCGTTTTTATTTATTTCTTTTTTTTTTTTTAATGTATAAACTTTACATTTTTTTTTGTTTTTAAAATCTTTAAGCATATATTAATCTTTCTATTGAATATCTTTGCATTATTCTTCAGGTTATAATTTCTCGTCAGTTTCCTGCCTCTGTGCGCTCTATGCATGGACATACTCATAAATATACGAATATAGATAAAAATAGATAGATATATACCTAGAGATATATGAAGCGTTAAACAAATGGCCGGGAAAAATTTGACCATTAATCAAATCATCCTGACGCCTAATTTCAATGTTCTCCTTTAATACAGACAGCACAACGACGCAACAGCTCAGAAAAGTTAGTGACGGAAGTCCGTACTACATTCGATTAGAGATTGCTAGTCAAATTCGACAAAAAATTTCCGACGGCATTTCGTATATATATATATATATATATATATATATATATTATATATATATATTCATTGAATTTCTCATCACGTCACTCGCATTGTTAAACAAGGTGAGGTTGATAGTGGGAGAGGGATGTTTAATATGCAGGGTCTTTTTTTATAGCGAGATGTTTTCTTAAGAATTTTTCTTAAGGGTTCTTGTTGAAAATGGGTAGATGTATGTTTTATTGCACTTTGCTTTAATAAGTGATAGGTGAGGCGTCTACTAAAGGAGGTGGTGTATATATATATATATATATATATATATATATATATATATATATATATATATCTATTTTATAGAACGATATATATATATATATATATATATATATATATATATATATATATCATAGAATTTATTGCCGACAAGGAAGATTTAGTTTTTACAGAGGTTTTTTTTCACTTTTTCAGGGGATAAAGAATATAAAAATTGTCCATAGTTGTTATTCTGAACATTTCCGGTAGGTTCTATATCTATTATCAAGGATGTTTTTTGCTATAGCGTAATTATATATGTATATATATATATATATATATATATATATATATATATATATAGATAGATAGATAGATAGATATACATATATATGTAAAACGGTCGGCTACTACTTGAATGCAATCTTCAGGACATGGTTTCAGGCTTCAACGCAATATTGCATTCAACCATGTAACAGACTACTGCTTCTCGGTGTTGAACAAATTGCCCATTTTATATATATATATATATATATATATATATATATATATATATATATCAGAAATTCAAAGTAATAAATACAATGATACAATGATACAATGAGCTCTCTTTGTGGATCAGTTTTGATATTTTGATATTATTAGGATCCCTGGATTATATACCAGCGTATCTATTACCTGACTATATATATATATATATATATATATATTAATCCAATTTAATTCAAATAATTATATTGAAGTTTTCGGCTCTTCTTTTGACACATGAGACCTCTTATGTCGCGAGTTGGAATCATATTTTAAATAAATAATTATATTTATGCTCTACTTTTGTATCGAGCACTATTTTAAAAAAAATAATAACTAAAATACTAAGGAACTTTGGATTATTTTCAACCAGTTCCTCCTATTTTCTATATACTTTCACATATTATATATATATATATATATATATATATATATATATATATATATATATATTTATGATGGATAATCTGTAGACAGTTTTATATAGTTTGACACAAGGCGAAAACTGCATATATATCCTAGAAACAAATATAATATATATAATTACTTTATTTTGCGTGGACTTACACAAGGCTGTTTTCGTCTATCTTTGAAGAAATGGTGACCCTGATTACACATCCACCTCAATTCAGCGCTGTAGATAGACGTGGCTGTGAGTACATATTCTCATGCCGACATCAGTGTAAAGTGACAGTCATTTACGAATAAATCCTGTTCATCAAGGTATATGCATTTGTCGGTGTTTTTGTCGATGCCAGAGTGTGAATTAGTGGAATGGAGTTTTATCGAGCTGACCAGAATTACTACCGACATGCGTGGGTCTGCCACTGTGTGTTTGTTGCGTATATGGTGGGCTATCCTCGGGCAAACAAGATGCTGGGAGACCCGACATAAATCTTTATAGGCTGTATCACATAAATCCAGTGGGATGTTCGCATGTAATTTTCGCCCACAGAAGGTTGTTCAAAATCATTTAAGCTTGAAAACGGAATAAATCTCTTATTTGTATGAAAAATTCAAAGGATATCTATTCATCTCATTTTAGTAGTATCTATCTATCTATCTATCTATCTATCTATCTATCTATCTATCTATCTATCTATCTATTCTCAGTCTCTTCAAATCTATCTATCTATCTGTCTAATTTTATATTTTATCTGTATGTATGTCCATATCTGTTTCAGTTCGTATCTATTTATATAATACTGTATTATGTCCGTATATATATTCATGTCTTTCAATTCGTATCGATCTATCTATCTATCTACCTATCTATCTATCTATCTATCTATCTATCTATATATGTAATTATATATTTTATCTGTATGTATATTGACATCTGTATCAGTTCATATCTATTTATCTAATTCTATATTATGTCTGTATCTATGTTCATATCTATCTATCTATCTATCTATCTATCTATCTATCTAATTTTATATTCTATCTATGGTAATATCTGTCTCAGTTCGTATATATCTATCCAATTATATATTTTACCTGTATGTATATTGATATCTGTATCAGTTCGTATCTATTTATCTAATTTTATATTATATCTGTATCTATGTGCACCTCTCTCTCAGTTCGTATCTATCTATCTATCATCTATCTATCTATCTATCTATCTATCTATCTATCTATCTATCTATCTAATTCTATATTCTATCTGTAAGTATGTTGATATATGTATCAGTTCGTATCTATTTATATATTTATTTTATTATGCCTGTATCTATGTTCATATCTCTCTCAGTTCGTATCTATCTATCTATCTATCTATCTATCTATCTATCTATCAAATTCTATATTCTATCTGTAAGTATGTTGATATATGTATCAGTTCGTATCTATTTATATATTTATTTTATTATGCCTGTATCTATGTTCATATCTCTCTCAGTTCGTATCTATCTATCTATCTATCTATCTATCTAATTCTATATTCTATCTGTAAGTATGTTGGTATATGTATCAGTTCGTATCTATTTATATATTTATTTTATTATGCCTGTATCTATGTTCATATCTCTCTCAGTTCGTATCTATCTATCTATCTATCTATCTATCTATCTATCTATCTATCTATCTATTATTTTAACATGTGTTATATTTCATATAACTGTCATTTTTGCGCAATGATCCTTATACTTGGAGACTTTATCTAATTTTTTTCGCTAAAATGCATTTCCCAGACAGCAATTACTAGAGAAATTTCTATTGAAGAAATATTATAAAATGCTGAAAATAATCCTTAGTGAAGAAAGTTGTTCTATGCGTATTTTTTAAACGAATCAAGTATTTTTCTTTCCTGGTCATTATTAATAAAAGAATAATTATAGGCTTTCACCGAACAAACACTAAAAGTAACTCTTGCTATAAAAGATAAAGTCTTATTACAGGAAATAAATGGCACGAACGACATTGTTTTACTTCAAAGTCTTCATTTAGGACAAGTAATAAACCAAATGGGAAATCAAATTTGAGGAATTTTACACGAAACTCTTCAGTCCTGTATTACGAAGAGACCAACATCTCTTCATATATATATATATATTTTTATTACTTAAACTTTATTTTAAGTGGATACCTGTATTCAAGTAGACTCTCCGTTCATTTATTAAACAGTGTATTTATTTATTTTCGTCTACCGGCCTGAATATAGCAGAAATCTTATTAAAAAAAATATGGGGGTCTTTGGCAGGTTTCGGACTTGCGTCCACTAAGATTCACCTTCATGACGTACTTGAGAACTCTTAGTCAAAAGCGCGTCGATAGCCAAGCAATGTTGAATAGTGGCTTTGAACACAGGTTTTTTTCCCAGACTCTCGAAATATACATATCTGCTCAGTTTCATATCCTAACGTAAACAAAGAAATTTCTGAAGAGAGGGATGCATTTTTTTAATTTATTAATCCGACAGATTTTATTACTTAAACTTTTATTTTTAGTAAATAGCAATATATATATACGTATTTGAGACGGGTATCCACTAAAATTTGTTGAATTAATAAATAAAAAACATCCATATTATATATATATATATATATATATATATATATATATATATATATATATATATATATATATATATATATATCTTGAGTATTAATTGTAGGGGTTGGGTTTATGATTAAATTATTGTTTGTTTTTTGAATTTATGTTTTTATTTCTGTATTTATACGCTTGCGTTTTTATTTCTGTATTTATACGCTACCTTAATGTATGTACTGTATTGTTATACACACATGCATCTATCTATCTATCTATCTATCTATCTATCTATCTATCTATCTATCTATTGCCAATATTTTTAAAAAATATGATTCCATCGTTACATTACATTTCCCATGTTTCAAAAAGAGAAGCTAAAAATTTCTATTAAATTTCAAAAATTAAATTAATTCTGTTTCCTCCCCAAGCGAATTTTTGAATAACTAATTTTGAAATTTACGGAGATTTATAAGCATATACATTCGTAATATTAATTTCTATGGATATGGAGAAAACCAATCATTTTAATAAGGGGCGGTAGGGTATTCATTTTCACTGACAACTATTGTATCAACATATTAGTTACTTTAGATACAATAGTTGTCAGTGAAAATGAATACCCTACGGTATGGGTAAATAGTAGGACAAACCGGGTTCTATAGCCTTGGATGGCAACTGGTCTTCCGCAGAAAGAAATGGCAACCTACTGCAGGAAAAAATCTACCTCATGAGTCATGTATCGAAAGGTACATGATCGCCTAGGCTTTATGTGTGTGTGTGTGTGTGTGTAGTATTTTGTGCCGTTAGTCCGTGCCTATTACTTCGCTTTCTGACCATGAGATCCGGGTTCGTATCTCACCATGGTCGATTTGTCAGAAAAAAAAGACACCCTGATTTTATCGGTCTGGATTGGAGGCGATCCCAGCGGGCGGCAACTTTGGAAAGTGCCTGAAAACTATACCACGGGTTGACCCAAGCCATGTGAGTGAAATTGCGTAGACGAAACCCGGGGGTGGGGGGCGTCGATAGCTGTGCTAGCACGAAGTCACAAGTCATCGTGACCGAGGCTTTTAGTGTGCTGTTCGTTGTTCAGATTGTTGATCACACTAGATAACATGCTCTTTCCCAGAAACTGTAACTAAGGTCTGCTCAGCATAGTTGCAGTATAAACCACAGGTTGGCTCTGTGTCTGTTGAATAAACACAACGTACCTGAGCAAGCGTCTGCAATAGGGATTGGCTAGCCGCCCTTATAGACGGAAGTCCTCGAATCCGAATGGCCAGCTATTATATATATATATATATATATATATATTATAATTTTTCATATAAACAAAGAGAATTTACTCACTACAAAGATGCAACTTCGTTTCGGTGCATTTAGTTGCACCTCGACTGGTGAGAATCAAAATGGTTATGAACAATTCATGTGAAACGTCACTTCCTTTTTTCAATTTGTTTGAAAAAGAAAAGAAAGGATTTTATGAGGGGACATATAAAGACAAGGGAAAGATAGAAAAGGCAGAAGGGTGACAGTGAAACAATAGTGTTTGTTGATATCAGTTTGGTGAAGGATTGTTGGCGAGGTGGGGTTTAAAGTGATGGCTCAACCCGAAAATATTTTTTTCGACAACAACGGACAAGGGTTGAAGCACCGCATTCCCAAGCCTACTAAGAGTGATGGGTGAAGGAGGAAAGGTGGGAATAGGAGAGAGTAAGACAATGAAAGAGGAAGGAGGGATATGTTCAAACGATGGTTATAGTAGTAATTAGAAAAGTTTTTGTAACTTTAAAACGAAGCCATATATATATATATATATATATATATATATATATATATATTAAAAATTATAACATAAATATGTTATAAATCACTACAAAAAATTTTATTTTGTTTCAACATCGGTGTCTTATCAAGTGGTGATGTTGATTTTATTTTACATTCAACATCATCACTTGTTAAGACACGGGGGGGTGTTGAAAAAATGGCTATTTTTGTAGTGATTTTATAACATATTTATGTTATAAATTTTTAAAATAAATAATTATATCTGCTCTACTTTGTATTAAGCACTCTTTTAAGAATAGTAATTGTTGGTTATTGGAATTCATTCCGTATACACCAATTATATACCTGCATATATATATATATATATATATATATATATATATATATATATATATATATATATATATATATATGCGTATATATTATTCCTATTATTGTTTTGTAATCAATGAAAGTATTTTGTAAATTAAGGAATTAAGATGTAGAATTTGTAGTGAGTAAATTGTTTTGTCTATATGAAAAAAAATCATAATAAATAATTATTGCTCTACTATCGGTATTGAGCCCTCTTTTGAATTAAGGCTGTTAATGTTAGAATTTATATATTATTTTCACTCTCATTACATTTGGATATATATATATATATATATATATATATATATATATATATATATATTATAAGAGAGACCGACGGACAGATTTTTGCCGTCATATATTATTACTATTTTTTCTTCGAACAAATGGAAAAAAAAAGAAGTCACGTTTCACATACGGCTTGCTTATAAACATAATTGTTCATAACTATTTTTGTTTTTCACCAGTCGAAGTGCAAATAAATGCACTGAAACGAAGTTGCATCTTTGTAGTGAGTAAATTGTTTTTGTCTATATGAAAATTATAATAAATAATTATTGCTCTACTATAGGTATTGAATCCTCTTTTGAATTAAGGCTGTGAACGTTAGAATTTATATATTATTTTCGTTCTCATTACATTCGGATATATATATATATATATATATATATATATATATATATATATGGAGGAGAGAGATGGAGGAGAGATTGGAGAGGGGAGAGAGAGAGGGATGGATGGAGAGGGAATAAGAGTGAGAGAGATAGAGATAGAGACGGAAAGAGAGAGTGAGAGATGGAGAGAATGGAGAGAGAGACAGAGAGAGAAAGAGTGAGAGATGGAGAGAGAAACAGAGAGAGAGAGTGAGAGAGATGGCGAGGGGGACGAAGAGAGAAATGGAGAGAGAGAGAGAGACGGAGATAGAGTGAGAGATGGAGAGAAAGAAAGAGAGATGCAGAGAAAGGGGGAGAGAGTGAGTGAAAGATGGGGAGAGAGGCAGATAAAGAGAGAGAGAGTGAGGGGGACACAGAAAGAGAGAGAGAGAGATTGAGATATACCCGACGTATTACTATATAAAATCATGTGTATTCCTATAGAATTACGGTTTCCTGCCAAACCAGTTCTCTGCACTTTGATGTCCCACCCAGAATTTATGTAACGCGCACACACGCATAATATTCGACTCGAACATGTGGATAAATGTGAAATAAATTAGCCCGCTGTGTAATTCGAACCCACATCCTTACCGTAGGGAAGCTGTCTCGCATTGTCGGCAGGGAAAAGGAAATATTTACATTTGTTTATGAATAATCATTACGTGGATATGCAACAGTCCATCAAATCATTGTCTTTATTTCACTTCGATTCTTTTTTCTTTTTCTTTTGCTATATCAGTTTTTTTTCCTAATCATTTCAGTGCATTTCTTTTTCTTTCTTTCTTTCTTTCTTTCTTCGACTATCTATCTATCTATCCATCTATCTATCTATCTATCTATCTATCTATCTATCTATCGCGGTCTGCTTCTATCTATCTATCTATCTATCTATCTATCTATCTATCTATCTATCTATCTATCTATCTATCTATCGCGGTCTGCTTCTATCTATCTATCTATCTATCTATCTATCTATCGCGGTCTGCTTCTATCTATCTATCTATCTATCTATCTATCGCGGTCTGCTTCTATCTATCTATCTATCTATCTATCTATCTATCTATCTATCTATCTATCGCGGTCTGCTTCTATCTATCTATCTATCTATCTATCGCGGTATGCTTCTATCTATCTATCTATCTATCTATCTATCTATCTATCTATCTATCTATCTAGTCTGCTTCTATCTATCTATCTATCTATCTATCTATCTATCTATCTATCTATCTATCATATTTAGAGAAGCAAACATAGGTTTTTACTAGTGTGGGATTAAAAATGAAAGATTTTCACTAATATGTCAGTCGTTGTCTTTTCTTATTAGAAAATATAAAAGACAATTTTAATCTTTTATCAGTTGTAAATAATAAAATATATATTAATGAATCATACGAAATAAAATAAATTATAAAAAATACATTTATCATATAAAATGATGACCAATAAAAATGATGATGATACGCGATAGATAGATAAATAGATATGAGCAAACTGAGATAGATAGATAGATAGATAGATATGAACAAATTGGCATAGATAGATAGATAGATATAAGCAGACTGCGATAGATAGATAGATAGATAGATAGATAGATAGATAAATAGATAGATAGATATGAGCAAACTGAGATAGATAGATAGATAGATAGATAGATAGAAGCAGACTACGATAGATAGATAGATAGATAGATATGAACAAATTGGCATAGATAGATAGATAGATAGATAGATAGATAGATAGATAGATATAAGCAGACTGCGATAGATAGATAGATAGATAGATAAATAGATAGATAGATATGAGCAAACTGAGATAGATAGATAGATAGATAGATAGAAGCAGACTACGATAGATAGATAGATAGATAGATAGATAGATAGATAGATAGATAGATAGATAGATATGAACAAATTGGCATAGATAGATAGATAGATAGATATAAACAAATTGGAATAGATAGATAGATAGATAGATAGATAGATAGATATGAACAAATTGGCATAGATAGATAGATAGATAGATAGATAGATAGATAGATAGATATAAGCAGACTGCGATAGATAGATAGATATGAGCAAACTTAGATAGAAAGTTAGATAGATAGATAGTGAGAGAGAGAGAGAGAGAGAGAGTGAGAGAGATAGGTACGGATAGATATTCTATTATAATCTACAAAGCTAGTTTTTCTTGTGGGAAACATTTGCACACAACCAATCTATTAAATGAAATCAAAATTTTTAATATTAATTTCTGTGAATTTCGAATAATTTGTGTCTTTAATTTAGAAAATTTCTTGCCTTAAATTAAAAAAACAAACTTGATGACCCTTTGCCCGTGCATGATTTATAAATACAGGTGAGTATTTAAATTGATCTTTTTCTTATCGATTTTTTGTATACTTTTTTTTTTCCAGTTCAACTCCTTATCAATAATCCATCTGTCTAATAGTAGACTTTCTTTCTTTCTTTCTTTCTTTCTTAGTCTGTCCGTACCTGTCTCTCTCTCTACCTATCTATCTCAGTTTGCTCATATCTATCTATCTATCTATCTATCTATCTATCTATCTATCTATCTATCTATCTATGTTTATTCAATAGCTTTCCTTGATTTCTCCAGTGCCGCCTTTTGAATTAATATCTTCAAGTCTTCAGTCAGTTATGTGCCATGTGTGATACACGCCTAGGCGATCATGTATCTTTCGATACATGACTCATGAGTTAGATTTTTTTTCCTGCAGTAGGTTGCCATTTCTTTCTGCGGTAGACCAGTTGCCATCCAAGGCTATAGAACCTGGTTTGTCCAACTATTTACCCATACTGTAGGGTATTCATTTTCACTGACAACTATTGTATCTAAAGTAATTAATATGTTGATACAATAGTTGTCAGTGAAAATGAATATCCTACCGCCCCCTTATTAAAATGACTGGTTTTCTCCATATCCATAGAAGCTAATATTACGAATGTCTATGCTTATAAATCTCCGTAAATTTCAAAATTAGTCAAGAATTACGTACTTAATTTAATTTCTGAAATTTAATTGAAGTTTTTAGCTTCTGTTTTTGAAACATGAGAAATCTTATGTAACGATGGAATCATATTTTTAAAAAAATAATTATAATTATGATATAGGCCCTACTTGTGTATCGAACACTGTTTTTTTTTTTAAATAAAAACAAAAATACTAAAGAACTTTGGATTATTAACCTAACAGTTCTTTCTTTTTTTCTAGATATTTACACACACACACACATATATATATATATATATGTGTGTGTGTGTGTGTGTGTGTGCGTGTGTGTTTATGTGTGTGTTTATGTGTAGGATGAAGATATATCAATTTTTTATATATCAAGAAAGATTTTAAGAGAAAGAAGTATGACAAAGTGATAAAAATTTTTTCGTGTGACGCGTTTCGTTCTTTAGGACTTCATCAGACTAAACTTATGTTTACGTTGAAATGCTAAATTAAAATTTCTTTTTTTTATTTAAATATCTTTTTTAGGTATATAATCCAACCTATTACATTTGCATTGTTTTATTTACATTATTCGGACTATTGTCCTCATCTTTGTTGCCATATTTATCACAACGTTTCGACCGTTGTACGCTCCAGCCTTCTTCAGGTGGTTGGACTGTCGAACCTCCTGAAGAAGGCCGGAGTGTACAACGGCCGAAACGCCGTGATAAATATGGCGACAAAGATGAGGACAATAGTCCGAATAATGTAAATAGTGTACATAATACCTCATCTCAGAAATATAGAAAGATATTGCATTGTTTTTCATCTTGTTTATGTTTCCATCACTTTTGTTATTAAATATCGCACACTGTGATAATAGAAGATCTGCTAAGAAATTTGAAACATTTTAATAACCCTGATGTGAATTTACTGAGGACGATTAAAGCCCTTTCAAAACATTTTCGCCTTAATAAATTATTTTGTTGTTTACTTAGAGTGGCATTTTTAAAATCAAAATTGTGCCCAGTCTCGTTACGGTGAGTAACTAAGGCATTGGATGTGTTGTTTTGTAAATGATTCCTTTTGTGTTCAAATAATCTTTTATTTAAGTTCCTTGAAGTTTCATCGATGTAGTCCTTGTTAATTTATTTTATAATTTAATTATTATTTTTAAATTTAAAATTCCCAGTGCCTCTCGTTCGTACGTATGCGAAGTCGCATCAACGTGAACAAAAATTTAGTCCAATGAATCCCAAAGGACGAAACGCGTCACACGAGAACTTTTTTACTTCATCATATTTCTCTCTCTCTCTATCTATCTATCTATCTATCTATATATATATATATATATATATATATATATATATATATATCAAGCATTTTCCGGTTTTTGATATTCGGATCTGTTGAGATAATTTAGTTTAGGTAGTCAATGCAATTTCCCTGCTACAGTTTTGTTGTTCATTCTGACCTGAAGAAGCGGAAAGAAACTGGCGTCCTCGAAACGTGTAATTCATAGCTTTGCAACTTTGTCGCATCATACACACACACGCGCGCGCACACACACACACACACACATTTATTTCTCTCTCTCTCTCTCTCTCTCTCTCTATATATATATATATATATATATATATATATATATATAAATATATATATCAATTACATATAACTTAAATTCAAAGATTCATTTATGTGATTTATTTATATACGCTCTGCAATAAATACACTTGGATTAATTACCCACGTATTTTAATGACTTTTATATTGCTTTTTTTTTTTCGTGACTTAGCTCGAGCAAAACAAATTCACGGATATAGACGAAAAAAATATGACCCCAAAATGACGTCAAAATATGCACAAATGTTTTTCATTTTTTAATAATAGCTGTGCTTAGTTTAATTTGTAACGTATAGAAATGTAGGTAGAAAAAAAAACACAATTGTCGATATGATATCAAGAGTCACTGTTACGCCCCTTCAATCAGGCCTGCTTCCACACATTTGTCGGTAGGGGGCGAGAATGGTATGCGCCAGCCCTGCATACAGAGTGTGGAAACGATCAAAAACTAAAAAAGTCCTTATGCAAGTGGAATTTATAAACAGGGATCATAACATTCATCTACAGGTTCGGGGTTAATGTACTTTATTAAATTTGTTTGCGAAGATGTATTCTCGCCATTTAAATCATTAACTTCTATATCTGTTTTTTGTATGAATGATTCATGTAATGTAATTTAAACTGGACCTCATACTTGATATATATATATATATATATATATATATATATATATATATATATATGATGTGCAGTTCTAAATGAGAAATCGTAAAGCTGTTCGAAATCCAGTCGAGTTCATTTATGTCCAAGTACGTTTGCAAAAATATGTATCCATCTCTTTGTCTCTCCCGAGCTATTGTTTAAATAGTAGTACACTCAGGGCTGTTTAGCCTTGGTTGGCAACCAGTCTAGGAAAAGGACAACTCTGAATTCAAAACTTGAGGAGCGTTATTTGGAGAGAGACCTTGTGGCAAACTATGTGCACCAGTCCTCTGTATTCGTCTCTTCCAAATAGTGTGGTTGATTCTGCACAAGCCTTCACCCCTATAATCAAATGGTATGTGCGGCTAGTCTGACTGTTCACTTCTGCACTGTTGGGCCCTCATACATAAGAGATGACGGAAGGAGAGTCCATAATATATATGATTAGTCATTTTTTAAGCATGACAATAGGAATAACAGCCTATTGCTATTACTATATAGAAGCTGAATTTTTACGAATAATCATTGACCGCACGTCATCCGTTGATACGACATATTTGTTCGTGTTATTTGATATTAAAAAAGGAAAAAACGCATGAAGAAGTGAATTCAGGTTTTTTTTTTGTGAGGGTTTTTGTGCAAACAGAACATAAAGAGCGTCAGCCGGAATTCGAACTCGGCTCGCCGATTCCATGATGATGATCGTTTCCACACTCTGTATGCAGGGCTGGCGCATACTATTCTCGCCCCCTACCGAGAAATATGTGGAAGCACGCCTGATTGAAGAGTCGGGACAGTGACGATATCTCGATATCATATCGACAATTTTTTTTTCTACCTCCATTTCTATACGTTACAAATTAAACTAAGTACAACTATTAAAGTATGAAAAAAATTTGTGCATATTTTGACGTCATTTTGGGGTCATATTTTTTTCATCCATATCCGTGAATTTGTTTTGCTCGTGCTAAGTCACGAAAAAAAAAATAAGCCATATAAAAGTCATTATTTTTTTTATCCATAATGTTGTATATGTTAAAATATTCAACTTTTTAACAAGAAAAATCTCAAGTTGATGTCAAATATTACCACAAAACATTGTTGATTCATTTAACATTTAACCATCTATTAAGAATATATCTCTACATTTTATTTAGATACATTGTATTTATTTTAATTTTTTCCAGTTGAATTGTTCACCTGTATTGTATATGCGCCATTATTGCACATAATGAGGTTACAATAAAATTTGTATTTTCTATGAATACAACCTTATGAAAATTAAGATGTAGTACAGTGGGTGGGGCCATATCATAGATTCGGGAGGGCACGAAACCCTTGCATCAGCCCTTCCTGCACCTTTTGTTTAGATATATCTCTGTAGATAATTGTTGCATTTGAAGTTTTGTATAGATTTAGCCGACCGCTAGCGAATAAATAATTTCAATTTTGAGCACAGATAATCTATTTGGATACCAGGTGTCTTCGGAATTTCATTTCTATACAAATGACAATACAGATATATGCGCATGCGTGCGTGAAAGACAAATGACGTATATCATCGCCTCTTGGATTCAACTGAAAACAATGACGACCATTGTCATTATTTTCAATGGTTAATTTTTGCTTGAATGCTTCTCCGCGTGTATCTGTTGATTTTATTTACTTTGGATCAAAACCAAGTTCAGTAAGAATCGAACCCAATCCGCCTGGCTTGCAAAACGTAATCGCTTACCAGAGGCCGTTCAGTGCATTCTCATTCTATCTGTATATTTTGAAATTCAGTCGGATAAAGCTAAGATCTATCTATCTATCTATCTATCTATCTATCTATCTATCTATCTATCGTTTACGTTGAAACACCAGTTTCTGTACGATCACCGAAGTTAAGCAACGTCGAGCCTGGTCAGTACCTCGAGAGTTAGCCACTTGGGAATAGCAGATACTGTAAGCTTGGATGTGCGGAAGATGTAATGGATAATGGCTCGGAATTGTTAATCGGAGAGTCGGTTTCGAATTCTCGTTGGATTCCTTATATTCACTTACGAACAGATACCATTGGGAAAGGTATGAATGCATCCCTTCTGCCCCCAGTTATGGGATAATTAGTTAGATTTGTATAACTAAAACCATTATTATCTAAAAAAAAAACTATAACAATCTAATAAAGTTTTCTGACTTTAAATAACCTGAAAAGGGTTGATAAGCCGTAGAAAATTAATCAATCAACAATCTCGCTATCGATGTATCGATGTAAATAAAAATGTTCTATCTCTTCAGGACGGAGGCGATCGTAGCTCACCACAGTTTCCTTTTATTTATTATCTGTGAATTGCAATTCTTTCCTGGGAAGAACAGTGGAGTCGTTTCCATTGATTTATCAATGGTTCAGAATGTCGTTTTAGACTGGTTGCCAGCCAAGGCAACAGAGATAAGTCTATCTTGCTATTTAACACATACCTTCGGTGGATGTTTAGAGAAAATTGATTCATACCATTCCAAAGAACATTAGCATGAAAGTGACCACTGAATACTAGGCCAGAATTTAAACCTGGTGCGTTGATTTCAGTTTTACATACTGTATCAGTGGATTGCTAAAAATGTTCAATTTAACCAAATATGACAGTATAAATTGCAAGTTCAAGGGATCGAAATAAAGTGAGAGGTTTACATGAAAAGCTGACGTATATTTCGTTACATCTCTCTCTCTCTCTCTCTCTCTCTCTATATATATATATATATATATATATATATATATATATATTACATTTAATGAAAAACAGACCACTTTAAGGTACCATTACAATAATTTATTTCACCAAAATCCTTTTTAAAGGACTCCGGATCATCAGGTAACAAAAAAGCATTTTGGTGAAATAAATTATTTAATGGTACTTAAAGTGGTCTGTTTTTCATTAAATATTACTCTGTATTCACATTGAGCTCTCAGGATTTCATCCTCCTTGGAATTACCCATTTGGTTTACCAAGTTCTTCGTAACTTATATATATATATATATATATATATATATATATATATATATATATATATATATATATTAATCATTGTTATTAAAGACTACGGAACTCTTCCGCTTGATGATCTTTTCCTGAGTTTTTTCTTGCTTGCTCGCAGTCGGAGATTCGTCTAAGTTTCTTAATGTTTGTGTCCAGCTTGATAAAGTAGGATCCGAGTCGATAGTTTTTGCCGAGCACTTTCGGTTGTCCTCAACCATCATCATGGCGTTTGTTTTTATTTGGAGATATGTTATTGGTTGTTTTAGTTTTATAGATAATATTAGACGATATATTTGTGTTAGTTCATTACTGGTAAGGGAGGGGTGATGCTTTTTTTTTATTGGAGTTATTAAATATGTTTAATATGTTTCTGCCAGTATATATATATATATATATATATATATATATATATATATATATATATATATATATATATAATAAAAGGCTTAAACACTAATATTCCATGGTCATAATTTATTCCATTGGAATCGTAAATACGATCAATTCATCAGACTTACAAATTCAAAAAAAAAACAGAAAAACAACTCCGGAAATAAAAATTATGAAAGTATGAGGGGGAGGGAGATTAAACCTTAACAGTGAGAATATTAGGAGAGGTGGGTGGAAGGGGTTTAAGTAAGAGAAAAATGATTGTCGGATTTTTTGAACATAAAAATATAGGTCCTTGCTGGATTAGATAATCGTTATATTTATTTTTTATATGTTTATATTTGATTTGTAACCTGTAGTCGATATTAAATTTGTCAAATTTTCTCAATTACAAAGCGGCCCTTTAAGTAAACGCAATTTCACTTTCCTTCGCCCCATCTCTCTCCCCCACCTCGTCTTTCCCTCCCTCTTATTCTAACATTAGATTGTCTATGGTGTGTGTATGTCACCACGAAATGAATCTTTATGCATTAGACATCCGACAATCATTTTTCTCTTACTTAAAACCCTTCCACCCACCTCTCCTAATATTTTCTCTGTTAAGCAATTTTTATATTATTATTTATATATTATATATGCGCGGTACTTATTGGAAAGTACTCAATATCTGTGATAGAGCTGACATATTTAGTTTGCATATATATGAGTGGCGTTCCGACAAAAAATTTTCCTTCCACTTACATAAAAACACCGATATACGCAACAATATATACATCCAAAAGTCAAAAATTAATCAGTTTGTCTGACGATCGCAAATAGCGTGAAACCCTGTGTCACAAAATCACACCAACCATATATATATATATATATATATATATATATATATATATATATATATACATGGCCGGCGTTGTCCGTGCTTAATTCAAAAATTGTACGATTCATACAGCAATCGCTATCACTTGACTTAAAATATTTTTGCCCTTTCTTGCCTTTAAAGGAGTGCCCTTTGCCGTGCTGATGTTGCTACATGCCTTACTTCTTGCCTATCTCACACTGCCAATTTTTTTCTAATCTCTATACTAAACATAAAATCTGTTACGAAAAAAGAACTAAACAAAATGAACACAAAACGATCAGCTTTAAAAAGGACGTAACTGGAAAACCGAATGAAAAAGAATGTTAACAACAAATACTTTTTCACACCCAACCCAGTTCTGCGGAATCAGAATCAACGTTGAGTTTAAGCAAGCGAATGAGCCAATTGAAGTAAAGTGCCATGCAGATTTAAATTTTTCCCACTTGTGACGAATGCAGCTATCGATATTTTTTTTGCATGCTAGCATGCTAGTTAACATTCGTGTCAGTCAGCTGTTGGCTCTCACGCTGGCCAGTAGAATCTTGCTGCCTGTTCGTGGCAGCCAGTTATATGCTCTCACTCTGGCCAGTAGAAAATGGCCGCACACTACATGAAAACTACCATAGAAGCATGAAAAAATCGATTATTTCCACTATCGATGGGAGTTGGGAAATACAAAGTCGGTCTTGGCCTTCCCGCTCACTTGGAGCATGTGCATGTAAATTTTTGTACAAATACGTCGAAAATTGCGGCCGTGCATTCGTTACACACACACACACACACACACACACACACACACACACACACACACACACACATCTTGCCTTTTATAGATAGAGATATATATATAATGTCAGTTACTAAGAAAGTTTGTTCACTGTGTCGGGCGAAACATTTTTCTCTCCATAGTCTATCTTACATATCTATATGTCTACCATTCGGCTATGGTTAAACATATAGTCCAGTCCCCCTGCTATTTACGGTGAGTTCGTTGACAAAACCCGAAGACGAATCAGCAATAATATGAGCCCTGATCTAGCGGCTCCGTTTCAGTCACTTACTCACCTCCGCAAGGGTGGGTGCCTCCCTGTGCCTTTTCTAGAAATACTTTCATGGTAATTGTACCTAGACTTTTTGAATTTAAGCGCAGTACTTGACTAGCGTCGAGATCTTATCAATTTACAGTTGACTAGATGGAACCGTAAATTCTTCTCGCACTTCACGTTTGTGGAACTCCCTTCCGGCTCAATGCTTTCCAGTCAAATTTAATCCGTTTTATGGTAATTTTCCCATACACGCATGGACTCTTTCAGCTATAAATAGGAGCAGGTACTGCCTTTTGGCGAGGGAAGTTTCCAGCAGTCAGCTCTGATAGTCGGACTGAACATTCTTGCTGTAACTCTCTCGTTTGTATATGTTTGCATTACTGTTTCTTTTTATATATTTGTTTAAATCAATTCCTCCCTTCTGTCTTTATTTATGGCCCTAACAAGGCCACAACAATTTGAAAACATTTAAAGGCAATGTCAATTGCTATCTACAGTCTTCCTGATTACTCATTCTTCTTCCTGTTCCTTATTAATGTTTCTGTTCTTAATTCTTCCACATTCTGAAACACCTTAAGTCTTAGAGGCTTTATTGCCTTTCATGGGATGTTACCGATTAATGCATATATATATATATATATATATATATATATATATATATATATATGTATGTGTGTGTGTGTGTGTTTGAGAACCAACCTTCTTTTAAATATGTTTCGTTGAATATGACAGACAAAGAAAATTTAATTAATTTTTTTTTTATTTCGTTTTTCCAGCATTCTGCCATTTTCCCATTTGCTGGGATATTTTACCAACCGCCACACCGAATTCAACGTGGGGTATCCGAGCCCGTAGGCTCGGCCAAAGATTCCCCGTAGACCTCGTATAAAACAGAGTCGGGTAGCTGTTTCCCGAGACGAGACTCTGTCCTTTGACTTAGCCTCCTCTCAGAATCCTCTCTGCCCGGAGGCAGAGAGTCTGACCAGCAAACTGGAGACGAATCTCCGACTGCAGACCAACATACAGTATTTACTATTGTATTTATGCGAATGGGGACATCCATAGGTATGTTACAACAATCGTCCTCTTTTTCTGTTCTGAATCCTGTTTGTTTTATTGGTCTTTCTCCTCACTAAAGTCTTTGTCACTAAAGTCTTCTGGTTCTGTTTCTCTTACAGTTAACCCCCTTGCGTCCTAGTGGCATTATCGCCTTGAGTTGGGTGGAAAGATTAAAAAATAGAAAAAAAAAAAAAATAAATAAATAAAAGATTTGATCTTTGGATATTTGGTCAGGTTTGGGAATTTTGGTTGAGCTGAGAACTTTGAATCCTTCCCTTTTACATTGAAGAGTTCTCAGTATGGGGGTGACCTATATGCAAACATTATTCACGGGTGATTTTCAAACCCTATTGCCCATAGCATGTCAACCGGGGCGAAGCGGGAGAATGTGGACCAGTGTGATTAGAGTATGACACGCCCTTTAAATTCGCAGCGTGTGCTTATTTTCACTGCTTGCACGTGCATCCCAGGTGTCAGGGGGGGGTGTCATAAATTCCACGAGTGTGGAATTCTAAAATAGAGTAATAAAAAAAAAAAAGAAAAAAGACATTAAACGTCGTCTAATAACGAAGGCGGGTGAATGATTATCATTATTGTTCAAGTCCTTTTGACGATTTCAATTCGCGTAGAAGTGTTTTGAACGTGGCTGCATGCGTTCGCGTGAGAGGTTTCTTACGAATACATGCGCCCATGGGAGTTAGGGTTTATGTTTGTGGGTCCATTTGAAAAAAAAAACCCAGAAGATTGAGACGACGTATGCGTTTATGTAGATGAAAAATTTATTTTCATTAGCATTCTAAACTCAGAGATCATTGAATGTTTGATCACATATTCGTTTGTCTATGCGGAAAGGTTGACATTATCTATCTATCTATCTATCTATCTATCTATCTATGTCTATTCATATCTAAGTTTGCCTATTCATATATATTTATCTTGAGCTGTTTTTATCTATCTATCTATCTATCTATCTATCTATCTATCTATCTATCTATCTATTTAGCTAGCTAGCTAGCTAGTTCAGTGTATTCAGATATGTCTGTCTTAGTGTATATATCAGATTCTCATCTATCTATCATGATCTGTTCATTATCTATCTATCAATCTATCTAGCTAAGTTTGTCTATTTATATCTATCTATCTATCTATCTATCTATCTATCTATCTATCACAAAGTCTGTTCATATCTATCTATCTATGTCTATTTATATCTCAGTTTGTCTATTCATGTCTATCTATTTATCTTAAGCTGTTCATTATCTATCTATCTATCTATCTATCTATCTATCTATCTATCTATCTATCTATCATGATCTGTTCCATACCTATCTATTAATCTAGTTAAATTTGTCTATTCATATATATGTATATATGTATCTATCTGTCTATCTATCTCTATTCATATCTAAGTTTGCCTATTCATATCTATTTATCTATCTATATCTATCTATCTATCTATCTATCTATCTATCTATCATGTATCTAGCTAGCTAGTTCAGTGTATTATTAATTAGTATCTATCAAATTTGTCTGTTATTTCATATCTATATGTCTATTCATATCTATCTATCTATCTATATCTATCTCAGTCTGTTCATTATCTATCTATTCATATCTATCTATCTCAGTCTGTTTTATCTATCTATTCTATCTATCTATCTATTATCTATCTATCTATCTCATTCTGTTCATTATCTATCTATCTATCTATCTATCTATCTATCTATCTATCTATTCCAATTTGTTTATATCTATCTATCTATCTATCTATCTATCTATCTATCTATCTCATTCTGTTCATTATCTATCTATCTATCTATCTATCTATCTATCTATCTATCTATCTATCTATCTATCTAGTGTTCATTATCTATCTATCTATATCTCTATATCTATCTATCATCTATCTATCTATCTCATTCTATTTCATCTATCTATCTAATCTATCTATCTATCTATCTATTCCAATTTTGTTTATATCTATCTATCTATCTATCTATCTATCTATCTATCTATCTATCTATCTATCTATCTATCTATCTATGTCTATTCTATCTATCTAAGTTTGTCTATTCATTATCTATCTATCTATCTATTATATTATCTATTTATCTTGAGCTGTTCATTATCTATCTATCTATCTATCTATCTATCTATCTTTATCTATCTATCTAGCTAGCTAGTTATCTATCTAGCTAGCTAGCTAGTTCAGTGTATTCAGATATGTCTGTCTTAGTATATGTATCAGATTCTCATCAGGATAAAGGGGAAAATACCGTTTCTTCTTTACAAACATTTGATAGTCTTATACTTTTCCTGTTTTCAAACACCGAATTTTAAATGTAACTATTCAACAAGCGTGACAGTGTCGCCATCATTCTTCCCATATTTCAGTATCAATCTGTTCATGTTTGTCAAGCGGTCTTTGTTATTAAAAAATGAAGCTGTTATTTGATAAGCGATTTGTAAAATCTCTGAAATGTCAAGATAAAAAAGCCCGAGATATTTTTACAATCTGGACAAATATTCGGCATATCACAATAAGTTGCCCTTCTAATATCTCTTTGCTTAGGGAACACTGGACAATGTCCTCACAAACGAGAAGAAAACTGGAAGCAACAGAAATATGGTTCTACAGTAGGATGCTGAGCATACCATGGATGAAAGGCGTATGCAAAGGGGAAGTTTTTAAGAAAAATGCAAACAAGAAGGACACTTAGAATCAGAACGTGACAACTAAATTTTCATGGACGCACAACGAGGAAGGAGGGCTTTGGGAATTTGACGCTCACTGAGGGCAAAAGGGTCAGGGGAAATCAGTGGGTCGTCTATCCGACGAGGCTATGTGAATGGCTTGCAGAACGGAGTTGGGATTGATGGCACTAAGAGCTACAAGGAATAGGAATCTTCGGAGAGCCAAGATAATCCACGACCTGTAGAGACACGCTACGTGGCAGCAGACGAGAATTAATGCTTCCAGAATGATTTGATTGAAGGCCGTCTTCCTCATCTTTAACCACTTCCGGTGTTCCATTATCCGATTGAATTCTTCTTCGTTCTACTTTTTTTTTCTCATTCTATCGCCCAATCTAAATTTCCTTTTTTTTTTAACACATTTTCCCCTTTCTTTTTTTATGCAAAATTTCCATATTTTTTTGCCTTACTCTGTGACTAATTAGGGAGCCCATCGTAAGGAAAAACATGATTTCTGTTTTGATTCGATAAATTTTTCTAGAATGTTTTTCAAAATACTGAGCTTATCAGGAAGCGATGAACCCGATCAGACGCAGAGGAAATCTTTTTTCTCAGGTTGATTCGATATCAATTCAAAGTTTTAAATCTTCCCTGATAAACTCAGAGATTGTTGAATGTTTGATCACATATTCGGAGGTCAGTATATTCAGAGGTCAGTATATATTTTAAGCTTTTCGCTTAAAATATATACTGACCTCTGAATTAAGGTTACCAGTATGGGACTTTCAGTCCACAATTGCCCCAGTTATAATTGAAGTGTTGGCATTTATACCACCGAACCTAAAGACCTACATTAAGAACATTGGAATAAAGACTAGTGTTCTATCACTTCAGCAGTATGTATTGCTTCACTCTGCAAATGTCCTACGTAAAAGGCTATGTGTTTGAGGTAGTACAGCTTGATTGAGAACACTTGTAATGCATGATTTCCGGTTGAAAACGAAAAACTGCGTCGAAGAAAATAATAATAATAATAATAATGTGTCAGCCTAAAATGTGCCTTCTTATTGACATGGCAGTCCCTACAGACTGCAATGTATTTTTGAAGATCTTAAAAAAAACTAGCAAAATAGAAGGACCTTGAAATCGAAATCTCAAAAATGTGGCACATGAGGACATCAACAATTCTAGTTGTAGTTGGAGCCCTCAGATTGATTAGAAAAGATTCCAAAAGACTCATTGAAGGGATTCCTGGAAGCACATGCCTTAAAGAAATACAAAGAAATTGTTCTCATGAGTACAGCCCACACCTTACGAAGGGCTGTGTCTATGTAAAATATTTTTGTGTTTTTTTTTTTTTTATTTTTTTCAAAACTGCTCAGTTTAAAATGACATGGTGCCATTTCTGACCTTAGGTCTACTTAAGAAATACTATTACTACTACTAATAATAATAATAATAAACGAAGTGATTGACGCAAGTCTTTCGATATTTTTTAATAGTTTACAGAATAGCGCGATTTAAGAAAAAAAAAAGAAAAGAAAAGGAAAACACAGCGTTTGACAATATTAAACAATATTTCAACTATGATCGCATCCTCTTAGTAAGAAATCAAATAACGGAAAATTCCAAGATGAATAAAATCACCATTATATTAAGCACATTTCAGTTTCATGCCTTCACGTTCGTTAGCAGGACAGCGTTTTTTTTTTTATTACAAGAAAGCAGTGTTTGTACAAAGACATCATTTTTGAACATTTTTAGGTGCATATTTTGAAAAGAAAAATATTCAGAATCTCCCGATCTTTCAACCCTTAAAACGCATGAAGATAGAATGCAAACTACTAAATTTCCGGACCGGAGAGAATGAAGAAAATGACAGGAGAGTTCCATAAGATTTATACAAAGCTGTTTGGTTGATTCCTCTTAGTTACAAATCAACTAACGGAAAATTCCAAGATGAACAAGATCACCGTCAAATTAAGCATGTTTCAGTTTCATGCCTTCCAGTTCATTTGTTTTGAAACGTTTGTTGCCAGGACAACATTTTTTCATTACAAGACAAAAAAAAAAAAAAAAAAAAAAAAAGAAAAAAAAGAAGAAAACGTTGTACTGGTAATATTTTGTTTTTAGTTTGAATATTTGGTTCCTTTTTTTATTTTAATTATAATGACCTTACCCTTCAATTTATTATACATCATTTTTATATTGTTATAAAAAGAAAGAGAAAAAAAATATAAATATCCATAAATATTTACGTCATGGGGTTTTTGAAGGATTGGAAGAGGATGTATTCTTGTGGAGAATGAGTAAATACTAACGAATGAATGGGTCTCGAATCAGATTAGCTAGGTTTAGGAGAGTCAGTGACGACCAGCCTCACCCCGCCTACCCTTCAGCATTGTGCTCAAAGTTTACGTCAATAATACAATAATATATACAAGACAACAAGCAACTTTTGTACAAAAAACTTAGACTGTGACTTTTCTTAAATCGCTCTTTTCCCTTAACTGCGAAATAATAATAATAATAATAATAATAATAATGGTGCCTCCTTATTGATATGCCAGTCCCTGCCGACTGCAATGTATCTTTGAAGATATTCAAAAAGTTGTCAAAATACAAGGACCTTGAAATATAAATCTCGAAAATGTGGCATATGGGAACATCAACAATCCCTGTTGTAGTTGGAACCCTAGGACTGGTTGGAAAAGATTGCTTTAGACTAATTGAAGGGATTCCTGGAAGTCCATGCCTCAAGGAGATACAAAAAATTGTTCTGACAAGTACAGCCCACACTTTACGAAGGGCTTTATCTATGTAATTTCTTTTTCTTTTTTTTTTTTTTTTTTTTTGTCAGTGGAAAGTGTCATGCTGCCATTTCTAACCTTAGGTCCCTGGGTGGGACCCGGAAAGAAATGTGTAAACGCCAGAAATCAAAGAAAATAAAAATAATAATAATAATAAAAATAACAACAGTTATGATTATTCTAGGAGTGACACACGCAAACACATACGTACTCACACACAAAGAAATTATATATATATATATATATATATATATATATATATATATATATATATATATATAGGCTCAAACACTAATATTCCATGGTCATAATTTATTCTATTGGAATCATAAATACGATCCAATTCATCAGACCTACCTCTCAAAATTCTATTTTTATTTCCGGAGTTGTTTTTTTCTGTTTTCTTTTTGAATTTGTAGGTGTGATGAATTGGATCGTATTTACGATTCAAATGGAATAAATTACGACCATGGAATATCAGTGTTTAAGCCTTTTTATTATATCCTTACTCTATCCTGGACATTGAGTTCTACCTGGATTCTATCCTCTTGGAATTTCTTTATTAAAAAAATATACATGTATGTGTATGCCTATGTATATATATTTATATATTTTGCATATGTATGTGTATATTTACCACTAATTTACCATATTATATATATATATATATATATATATATATATATATATATATATATATATATATATATGTGTGTGTGTGTGTGTGTGTGTGTGTGTGTGTGCATTTGTGGCATAACGATATATATTTTTATATATCAAGAACAATACTGGAGAAATTGTATGACAAATTTAGTCCGATGAAGTCCTAAAGGACGAAACGCGTCACAAGTAAACTTCTTCGATTTTGTCATAAAATATATATCTACATAAAACATCTGTTTCGATGGGATGCAATGTGTTGTGACTAGTTTGAACGTCATTTTGTTGAGTGTGGGTTGCCTCGCTTTAATGTAGATGGCCTCAAATATCTGAAGGTTCTTTTTACTGTGTGTATTTGTGAGTATTATTATGTTATCAAGTATATCTGTCTAATATTATGTACATGTTTTTCCAAGAAATGTTGTTTAATAGAACAAAGATAAGAAAGATGACAGAGTAAGACGGGTAAATTGTCGCCATTTTATATTTTTTTAATTTCGCGCATGCGCGTTGTTTGTTTTTGATGTTGTCTACACAGCAGAGTAAGTTCAGCTGGGCACCGTTTGTAAGAAAATGAGTACCATGACGCAATTCACTCCAAATTTGGAAACGGCATGCTGTACTGCTTGGCATTCGCGCCGGAAGCTCCAATACGAACATCTTGGGTGTCAATCTGTCAAGAGTTAAATGGGTCTAATGGTGATTACGACGGTACAGTAGCTCAGAAAACTCACTCTGTTTGTTCTGATAAGAAAAGAACTCCCGAATTTGTTGATGAGCTCCAGGCCATAATTGAAAACGATCATTTTAAGTCAATCAGGTCCATAGACAGGGAATTAGTGCTGCCCTAGGTCAAGAGGGTGGCTGCTAGAAGAGCCTGTGTCTGGCAACAGGACTCTGCACCATGCCACACAAGCAGGAGAACCCAGTTATGGCCGTCAGACAATTTCTGCGACCACTTCACTCCTTGCATCTGACCACCTGACTGCCCAGACTGCAATCGCTTTATTAATATGTGTTGGGCACAGTTGAGCAAGTGACCAACAAAACTCCTTGTAACACCAAAGATGAACTGAAGGCAAGGATTATGGCTATGGTAGCATTCGCCAACTTAATCAAGGAGACCGTCCGGAAGAGTTGAAGGAGGCCGTAGTTGAAGCCAATGTCGATTTTATCGGATGTTTTACTGTTTAGCATTTAAAGATAACTTTGTGTAAATTTTGCTAAATATATCTGTTAAAATGAGATGCTAGTGTTATTTTCATTTTTAGCGTGATTTAGACGACAATTTATCCATCGTACCCTGCATGTTTGTTAAGATGAAATGTCAGTGTTATACTCCTTTTTGCGGGATTTAGACGACAGTTTATCCATCGCACCCTGTATATTCTGTTAAAATGAGATCTCATTTTTAGCGTGATTTAGACGACAATTTATCCATCGTACCCTGCATGTCTGTTAAGATGAAATGCCAGTGTTATACTCCTTTTTGCGGGATTTAGACGACAATTTATCCATCGCACCCTGTATATGTGTGCGTCTTATTGGCCGAAAGTGATATCCGAACACATATGCAGACATGCATAAATCTATTTGTGTGTGTGTGTGTGTGTGTGTGTGTGTGTGTGTGTGTGTGTGTGTGTGTGTGTGTGAACCTTAATTTGAATATTTTGCAATTTCGGGAGCGCAAATATTTGGACGACGCACATCTGAGTGTATACACTGTCTTAACACGTGCGTATAAACGCTCGCGATGCTTGTATATAAATACAAGTGTATAAAGAAAAATGTCAAAAGACGTGTTGACATGTATGTCTAAACATATATAAACACATAACGGTCTTATTTATGTCACTGTCGACATACATTCGACACACACACATATTTACACACACATTCTCTCTCTCTCTCTCTCTCTCTCTCTCTCTATATATATATATATATATATATAATTTTTATTCCGTTTTATTGCTAATTTCAAAAAGTTTCCGAAACTGTTACGAGATAGATAGATAAAAAGATAGATAAACAGAGATAGAGAGAATGAAATTATTTTCGTATATTTTAAATTCTACCACCTGTAAGTAGGTCCCAAATTTTATCATCATCAAAATGTCTTATATACTCACTGAGCGAAAGCACACACGCATTCCCTCATTCTTATTATCAATAGACTCTCTCTCCCTCTTTTCTCTCTCTCTCTCTCTCTCTCTATATATATATATATATATATATATATATATATATATATATATATATATATGTATGTATAAATATAGTCTACTGGTAATAAATATAGTGAAAATGGTGTATATATATATATGGAAAAAATATATATATATAAATAAATATATATATATATATATATATATATATATATATATATATATATATATATAATTATTTATATATTATATGCACTGGGTACTTATTAGAAAGCGCTCAATATCAGAGATAGAGCTAACATATTTGGTTGGATTGATGTGAGTTTGTGACCCTAGGTTTCACGCTATTTGCGATCGTCGGACAATGATTTTTTTTTTTTTTAAATTTGGGTTTATGTAGATTGCGTGTATTGGTGTTATTATAGGAGTAGGGGGAATCGTCGTCGGGATGTCACTCATGCTAACGCAAACATAGATGCATGTGTATGCGTACCTCATCTGATGTACGGACAAGCATCTATGTTTTTAAAAATTAATCAGTTTGTCTGACAATCGCAAAATCGTGAAACCCAGGGTCACAAACTCATCAATCAACCATATATATATATATATATATATATATATATATATATATATATATATATATATATATATATATATGTATGTATGTATATATAGTCGACTGATTATATGTATGAGAGAATGTTTGTGTGCATTCACTCAATGAGTATATAAGATATCTTTATAAGCATAAACTTTGGGATCTACTTATATGTCATGGATTTTAACATATACGAAAATAAATTAATTCTGTCTCTCTATTTATCTATCATTCTATCTTGTAACAGTTTCGGACACTTTTTGAAACTAGCAATAAAACGGAATAAAACTTATAATCTAGAAATGAATAATATTTAAATTATTAATTTACAAGTTTTCTTTTTATGATCATTTTCCGCAGGCAACTCGGGCCGATACAAAGGTCTCTACTCCTACACCCCAATCTATAATACGAGTCCACCACTGTACCATATCTCAATTTTCATAATTTAGCATTCATATATTTAAGTATTTATTATATATTATTTATTTTTTTTATTATAAAAATTTATATATTATTTAGTATTTTTATATATATTATTTTTATATATTATTTTTATTGTTTGAGATTGAAACGCTTAAAAATTTATATATTATTTAAGTATTTTTTTATATATATTAAGTATTTATTATATATTATTTAAGTATTTTTATTGCTTGGGGTGAAACGCTTAAAAAATTTATATATTATTTAAGTATTTTTATATATATTAAGTATTTATTATATATTATTTAAGTATTTTTATTGCTTGGGGTGAAACGCTTAAAAAATTTATATATTATTTAAGTATTTTATTGCTTGGGGTTGAGTAACTTAAAATTTTATATTATTTAACATTTTTATATATATTAAGTATTTATTATATATTATTTAAGTATTTTTATTGCTTGGGGTGAAACGTTTTAAAAATTTATATATTATTTAAGTATTTTTATATATATTAAGTATTTATTATATATTATTTAACTATTAGATTGAAACACTTAAAAATTTATACACACACACACATATATATACACACACATTTATATATATATATATATATATATATTGGTGTGAGGTTTAAAAACATTAATATTAAGTATTTTTCGTATTTATTTTATTATTATTTTCATTTACATACACACACACACACACAGTTTCGCCAACATATATATATATCATATAGGAGAAAAATATTTCTGTTTATTATTATTATTTCATTTGAACTCGACTAGTTAAATGTCCATCATCAGGAGAAGAAATATTTATATATATATATATATATATATATATATATATATCACACGTGGCCTGACGATTGCATATAACATGAAACAGACTGTCGCCTCTAAGCGTTGACTTCTATGTTCACTTTTATATTTACACACGCTCTATCTCTGATATTGAGCACTTTATCCCATAAATATAGCACACCTTAAGACTATATTTCTTCATATATATATATATATATATATATATATATATATATATACATTTTATTTGTGACCTAATAATTTACAATAATGGATCATATGTTATATAGGTGGAGCACTAAGACGTGAATAGTGAGTTTGGTCCTCACTGGGTACTCCATACTTTCGGCCTTGTGCCACATTTATTTAGAAAATATGCAATATAGGTGAACAATTCAACTAGAAAAAATGCCAATAAATACAATGTATCTAAATACAAATTAGATGTCATAATAGATCATTCCATCTTAAAGAAATCAACGATGCTTTGCGACAATTTTTATCGTCAATCTGAGATTTTTCTTCTTAAAAATTTGAATAATTTTAACACATTTAACACTTTGTATGAACAAAAACTCACGGATTTGACGTGAAAATGCGCGAAAATTTTTCATCCTTCAATCGTTGTGCTTAGTTTTATTTGTAAAGTATGTAGGCAGAAAAAAACAAAACAAAAAACAAAACAAATGATAAGCACTTCCCGAGTCACCTAATCTGGCTTGGCCCACCCGATCTGGGGTTGGGGTCGAGAGTAGGTACGTACCGGCCCTTTACACAACGCAAAAAGATCGAAAATTAACAATGAAATTGAGAGAAAATTGAAATGAATAGAAAGTATTTTACAATAGTCAAATCAGTTGCCTTACCTAAATCCCATAGAAAATTTGCGCAAAGAGTTTAAAGTCCATCAAACGAAAGATCAAAACTTGACCCATCTTAAGTGGATAACATTGGGATTAGCTTCTACAAGAACGTTATTTCAAATTATTCGAAACGTCCAACAGAAGTCATTGTAAAAAGGGCAATGTATTAAATTGAAGCCTATTGATGTGTGGCCAAAACTTTTGCGTTGTACCTTTTTTGCATTAAAAAGAGTTCCTTTCTTCTGTTCCGATATATAATAACCTAAGTATTTATCATATTTACTTAAATTTTAGGTTTATAGCCCATTAGAAGTTATTACATTTGAATTAAATTTTATGTCTTCAAGATTTTACGTATGACTATATATATATATATATATATATATATATATATATATATATATATATATATATATATCGAGAAAGAATTGTACTTCATATGCCGGATTCTAGTTCGATTGCACAATATTTAAAGGAACATTCTGTCTACATTCACGATTTGGAGAAATACTAATCGACAATACAAATATATTCCACCGAGAAAATAAAAAAGAAAACAATTTCAAATTCTGGAAGAACCTTGTATAAATAAATAACAGCCAACACTAAATAAAATTAATTCTGGCTATAGCAACAAAGTTTTAAAATGTTTATAGCAGCAAGGTTTTAAAATATCTAAATCGTAATTGTTGAAAAAAAATAAACTACAATAATAACAGAATGTTTTAAAACGCGTATGTTTTAATAAAGATATCTACAATACGAATTAAGTTATCTCCCTTACATAGCAGTACATTTTTAAATTAACAGAGCGTGTTAATGCGCATGCACAAAACTTCATATCTGTCAATTGCATTAATTCTTTGTCTTAGGAATTCACCCCTGAAGATGATCTTAGACGAGAGTGAAAGGTACTTGAGAAAATAAAAAAAATATAAGAGCATTCACCCCTGAAGATGATCTTGGATGAGATTGAAAGGTACTTTGGAAAATAAAAAAGTATAAGAACAGCTACAGCATCTTCCTCGATCAGTTTAATTACGACATTAAAAAAAAAGATCCGTGAATATGAACGGACTAAAATAAAAATAAATAGACATAATATGTCTAAATTATTCTACCATACATGCTTGAATGTACTTATGCTGTCATTTTATATATATATATATAACTCAATCTGCTTGTCTGAATCGTCTTCAAGAAGCGAGAGCAAGATCTAAAAGGTCAACCAATCTAACAGTGATCTCATCCCACAATCCTCACTCTTGCTCCACATGCGGCCTCCTTTGTAAATCACTAGCGGGTCTTAAATGCCACTTAAGATTATCGCACAAAATTTCATAACTGAATCAACTAAGCTGTCAGATCCTCATACGTCGAAACCGACGGGAGAGTCCATATATATATATATATATATATATATATATATATATATATATATATATATATATGGCATACAAAAACTTTCGTACAACAACTTCATTCAGTAATACTTTATCTTGAGTAGCTTTTGGCAATTGTACTGTGTGAAGATGTATTAAAAAGAAAAAAAAATCACCGCAATGTCCATCCAGCTTCTCGAAAGCTGACAACACGACTCCTCGAATACCGGCCCGAATACAACAAAAAGAGCACGTGTTTGCCTCTGTGACTTGACACCTGTTTTCGTTGCTCCATTCGCCATAGGGAATCCGTCAGCATCCAAAGTTTAGACACAGACGGTGCGAGTGTTATTAACCTTTTGAACCCCGACTAGTATACCGACTGCTGTGTGAAAGTGCATATACCGTACACATCATGGGATCAGGGTTCACAGAGTTAAGTGTCATAATTTATTTGAAGGCTTAGAAATTTTTATTTTGATTATCTACTCACCCTTAGCTTGCACATTAATCTTCTTCTTCTTCTTCTTCTTCTTCTTCTTCTTCTTTATTCTTTTTCTTCTTATTATTATTTTCTTCTCTTTCTTCTTCTTCTTCTTCTTCTTATTTTCTTCTTCATATTATTATTACTAGCAGCATGGCCCTGGGTTGCCCGTGCTTGATTCAAAAATCGTACAACTCATACACCAATCGCTATCATTTGACTTAAAATATTTTTGCCCTTCCTTGCCTTTAAAGGAGTGCCCTTTGCCTTGCTGATGTTGCTACATGCCTTACTTCTTGCCTATCTCATACTGCGAATTTTTTCTAAGCTCTATACTAAACATTAAATCTGTTATGAAAAAAGAACTAAACAAAATGAACACAAAACGATCAGCTTTAAAAAAAGGACTCGTAACTGGAAAAACCGAATGAAAAAAGAACGTTAACAACAAATACTTTTTCACACCGAACCCAGTTCTGCGGAATCAGAATCAACGTTGAGTTTAAGCAAGCGAATGAGACAATTGGAGTAAAGTGCCATGCAGATTTAAATTTTTCCCACTTGTGACGAATGCAGCTATCGATTTTTTTTTGCGTGCTAGCATGCTAGTTAACATTCGTGTCAGTCAGCTGTTGGCTCTCATGCTGGCCAATAGAATCTTCCTGCCTATTCCTGGCAGCCAGCTATTGGCTCTCACTCTGGCCAGTAGAAAATGGTCGCAAACTACATGAAAACTGCCGTAGAAGTATGAAAATATCGATTATTTCCACTATCGATGGGAGTTCGGAAATGCAACGTCGGTCTTGACCTTCCCGCTAATCTGGAGCATGTGCGTGTAAATTTTGGTGCAAATCCGTCGAAAATTGCGGCCGTGCATTCGTCACACACACACACACACACACACACACACACACACACACACACACACACACACACACACTTTTTTTTAGATAGATAGAGATTATTTTCTTCTTCTTCATATTATGATTATTATTTTCTTCTTTTTGTTTTCTTATTTTCTTCTCTTCCTTCATCGTCTTCTTCTTCTTTTCATTTTCTTCTTCTTCTTCTTCTTCTTTTTATTTTCTTCTTTTTCTTCTTTTTATTTTCTTCTTTTTCTTCTTTTTATTTTCTTCTTTTTCTTCTTCTTTTTTATTTTCTTCTTTTTCTTCTTCTTTTTATTTTCTTCTTTTTCTTCTTCTTTTTATTTTCTTCTTCTTTTTCTTCTTTTTTTCTTTTTTTCTTCTTCTTTTTATTTTCTTCTTTTTCTTCTTTTTATTTTCTTATTTTTCTTCTTTTTATTTTCTTTTTTTCTTTTTCTTCTTCTTCTTTTTATTTTCTTCTTGTTCTTCTTTTTCTTTTCTTTTTCTTCTTCTTCTTCTCTTCTTCTTCTTCTATGTACCGCATCCCTTCATGGCGATCATGGCTCTCCAAAATTCCTATTCCCTGTTGCTCTTAGCAGTGATTCACCCTTTGCTTTAGCCCTGACCCCCCCCATGTTCTGCCATCGATTCACACAAGCTTGTCAGATAGGCTGTTCGCTATCTTTCCCTGTCTTTCTTACCCTTAATATACCATGTGAGGATTATGTCACCCAAAAACCTCCTCTTCCTCATGTCCAAGGAATTTCAGCTGTTACTTTCTGATTGGGAGTATAAGCTTTCCTTCCGTTGCAATTTTCTTTAAGACTTCCTCGTTGCTTACTCGCTCCGTCCATGGAATTCTCACTATCCTTCTGTAGAACCCCATTTCTGCTGCTTCCAGTTTTCTTCTCATACGTGGGTGGGGGGAGATTGTCCAATATTCACTACCATAAAAGAGGATGGATATCACATAGCAATCCTGCACTTTGTTTCCAAAGAAATTTTCCCGCTTTTCAGCACTTCGCTTAACTTTTGGAATGTCTCTTTCTCTAATCCAATTCGTCTTCGGATTTCAGTGCGGCATTGTTAAAACCTTTCACAGATATTTCAACTTGTGTACTTGCTTGAGGTTTGTATCTCCAATTTGATCTTGTGTGTTTCTCTCTTACGGATGACCATACTTTCTGTTTCCTTGCAGTTTATAGTTAGTCCTTTTATCTCGCTTTCTTTTACTACTCTGTCTTGAAGGTTATGGTATTTTTCTTTCCATATCAGCGAATAAACTTAGTGACGTCTGCATATCTTAGATTGTTAAGATTACTCCTACATAAAAATACATCCGGGTTCCATTAGGATAGCCTCGCTGTAGAGGTTGAATAAATCTGGGAAGAAGACACATCCTTGTCTCAAGCTCCTTTGTATTTTTGTTTAGTTACTCAATTCATTTTCTATGCGTTTGCAGGCGATTTACTTCCAGTGTAAGTTCTAGATTATTCTAACGTCCTTTCCATGTTGATCGGGTTTTTCTACCTTCTATTCTACCTAAGGTCAATATCAGAATCGTCCCTCAGGGTGTTGTAGTTTTATTCTCCATTAGTGTATTTTACATGTATTTTAGTGCATTAATGTTTGCGAATGGAAAATTTTAAATCGGTCAATGCTATACGTTTGTGCTGAAAAATTTGACACTGGCAATAAATAAATGAGTTATTCTTACGTCCTGTTAATACATAGACGCGTCTGAGCACGCACACAAATAAACGTCAATACACAAACATTGACATTCGCTGAAACACACTTAATGATATTTAATCTCATATATACGCACAATTTATTTTTTTCTCTCACATATACAGGGTGCGCCAGGTAACCCAAAACAAATTATAATCTAAAAAAAAAAAAGAAAATTTTCAATACAAAGAAATAAGTATATTTGAAAATAAATTCTGCACATTTCAAACTTAAAAATGAAAGTAAGCAGAAAATATTCTTCAATAAAACTTCCTTTTGCCTCAGGGACTGCTTAGAGTGATTGATTTTTTTGTTTGTTTAACGGCATATCAACATCTTGTGGGTCATTTAATGCTGAAATTTACATTTTGGGGTAGTTTTGAAGCAATAAAAAATGATATATGTTATTTTACTTTCACGATTACTAGAGGCGGTGATGGACACTTGGCCGAGTGTTTAGAACGTTCGAATTCTGACCATAAGACCCGGGCACGAAACGTATGTAAATATAAAAGTGGACATTGAGGTCAACACACAGAAGCGACAGTCTGTTCCATGCTAAACGCAATCATCAGGCTATGTGCGTCGTGTTTTTGCTCAAAGATTTATATATACAAGTCAGTGATGCATTGTGGGTAGTCTACTATATTGCATTGTGGGTAGTCTATTTTTATGTTTATACGTTCATTTTATAAAAAAATGTTTATAAATGTCTTAAAAAATAATTGTCGGGCTTTGTCCATTTCGTAATGTGTGACGTCATTTGTTTACGTTTGGATACTCATTGAGCAGATATGAATGTATGAGAGAAAATCATGGAGAATTGTGTTTAAAAACAGTAAAATCGACCTTGCTAACCGAACGCTCCTTTGTGGCCCAATCGGTTAAAGCACGTCAGGTTATATGACGGTTCCGTATAGGATACAGGTTCGATTCCTGTCGGAGAACGCATATTTCCTATGGAAATTTATCGAACATTCAGGCCGGTAAATGTTTAATACTGTTTATTATAAACAGAGCATTTACTTAAATATTTATATCTAAAAAAAGAACGTATAAACATAAAAAAATGTCTTAAAAAAATAATTGTCGGACTTTGTCCATTTCATAATGTGTGACGCCATATATATATGTGTGTGTGTGGGGGTGTGTCGTTTGTGCAAATATATAGAAAAATAGGAAAAAAAACGTTAGGTAAATAATCCGAAGTTCTTTAGCATTTTTGTTCTTACTTTTAAAAAAACAGTGCTCAATACATAAGTAGAGCCCAAAGTATATATATATATATATATATATATATATATATATATATATATATATATATATATATATATATATGTTTACTTTGAGCTACTTTACACTGTTCTTTCTCTTCCTTTTCTTATTGTTCATTGTGAAATTTATCAATTACGCCTAAATCTACAATATCCCTATATTAAAAAACTAGTCGGGTTTATACTTGAGTCTGCAAACATCTCATCAGATGTTGGTGCTTTTAGTGGATAGGCCTTACCCACTGTATCCACTAAAAGTTTAGGGCACGCTGACAGGTCAATTTCAGAAGAATACTTGTTGTCCCAACATTAGAAGGAACTGACATCAGAGATATCAGAGGTGCTGTTATTCGATACTATATCCCGACTGAGAAGAACTTCAAAACTACAGAAGCCTTGACAACATTGGATATATGAACTTGATGTTGCTTTCTTGCTTTTGTAGAGATGGTCTGATGGGGCATCCATAACTGATATACTGGAAAACACTTATTAAGTAATTTCCTTTTCACTTTTCATTCAGACGAATATACTATCCTAATTACTAATCATACTAAGTTTTTGCACGACAGTAGCAGCGTACACTGTGAATTTAACCCTAGAAGACTAAATTAAAGTTACACCACTACTAACCATGGGTATATCATACCCGATTTTGAAAATATCAAAAAAAAAAAAAAAAATTAAATATAAATCTTTATTTGAAATATTTTACATGCATGCAATTCAAATTTTATACTTTGACTTAACATTAATAGGAACTGAAAAAAATATTATTTAGATAAGAAAAATCAGGTACTGAAAATTGTAATTAAAAATAGGAAAATTTGCACTGAGTACTATATACCCATGGTTAGTATTCTAGGGTTAAGGACAAATGTTATTCTCCTCAATGACATCGCAAGGTTGCTGCAATTATATATATATATATATATATATATATATATATATATATATATATATATATACACACACACACACACACACACACATATATATATATATATATAATTTATTGAAAAATTAAGATAATATAATAACAAATAAATAACATAAGCATACTAATAGTCATGACAATAAATAGTTTAAAACATTAGGACTAAACTAAAAGTTCCTACATCCATTTTCCTTATATATACGGGGTGGGTCATATATATAAAAGTTCCTACATCCATTTTCCTTATATATACAGGGTGGGTCATATATATAAAAGTTCATACATCCATTTTCCTTATATATACAGGGTGGGTCAAAAATCGCGCACCATGGAGGTTAATGTATAGGTGGAAGATGTCCTGTTCAGGGGCCACCGAAGTCACCAGACATCACACCCTTGGATTTTATTTCTGCACCAGCCTATATCACGATAATGAAATCATATGTTCTCGTAGTCTGGCTGTTGGTTATAAGAACTGAGTTACTGGAAGCTTATACCACGGGAGTGTACCCTCTATCTGTGTGTGTGTGTCTGTATATATATATATATATATATATATATATATATATATATATATACACACACACACACACACACACATATATATATATATATATATATATATAGTTTCCACGATGGAGAAACATCGCCTGCTTAATATTTTATTTCACGGCGAGCGCTCCATTGGCTAGCGCGGGAAAGGGGCACCAAAGATGCGATTCAAATATTGCCTGAAAAAATCCTTTGCTGCCTGCCACATGAACCATTGCTAATAGTCAGCCCTAGCAGAGAACTGTGAGGCCTGGCGTTTCGCTACCAACCAAACCATGCTGTCTCCTTCTTTGGAAATACCTGAGAATTTAAACAATAATCTATATATTCGGTTGAGTCATAACTAATTGCCGTTTTTAAGAACCAGTTGTAATGAAGAAGCTATCATCCTAATTACTAATCATACCTGACAGTTAAGAATAAATTTGGAGTACACGAATGTATCTAAGTTTTTGCATGACAATAGCAGCGTACACAGTGGATTTAAGGACGAATGTTATTCTCCTCCATGACATCACAAGGCCGCTGCAATTATATATATATATATATATATACATTAAGAAATGGACAAAGTCCGACAATTTATTAAAGACATTTTTATGTTTAACATTCTTTTTAGAGATACAAGTATTTAAGTAAATGCTCTGTTTATAATAAACAGTATTAAATAACATTTACCGGCCTAAATGTCCGAGAAATTTTCATAGATAATATTCGATCCTTTGTGGCCGAATGGTTAGGCACGTCAAGCTCAATGACGGTTCCGTATAGGATGCCGGTTCGAATCCTGTCAAAGGACGAATATTTTCTATGAAAATTTCTCGGACATTCAGGCAGGTAAATGTTATTTAATACTGTTTATTATAAACAGAGCATTTACTTAAATACTTTATCTATAAAAAGAATGTTAAACATAAAAATGTCTTTAATATATATATATTATAAATTAATTGATTTAAAATATAGTTTTTTTTCGCTACACAGTTCTAACCATGTTTCAAAAATGGAAGCTGAAAGCTCTGAATTTAATTTTGTAATTAAATTAAAAACATTAGTTCCATTTCATCCTCAAGCGAATTTTGGAGTAACTTTTAAAATTACTGGGTTTTAAAGACACAGCAAAAAATCATAATTCACGTTTAAAGTGTACTTTGAAATATTAAGATAATATATTAATAAATAAATAATATAAGCATACTAAAAGTGATGACTATAAGTAGTTTAAAACATTAGCACTAAATTAAAAGTTCCTACATCCACTTTCCCTATATATACAGGGTGGGGCAAAAGTCGCGTACCATGGGGGTTATTGAATAGGTTTAAGAAGTCCTGTTGAGGGGCCACGGAAATCCCCAGATATCAAACACTTGGATTTTTTTTCTGTGGGGCCATTTGAAATCAGTTGTTTATCAGACACACCCAAAAAGTAGACTTATATAAGCTAGTTTTTGAAAATATCTATCTATCTATCTATCTATCTATCTATCTATCTATATACATATATATATATATATATAAACAAATAAATAAATAAATAAACAAGAAATGTAGCAGCGTACACAGCGGATTTAAGGAAATGATCTCTTCCTTGTCAAAGCAAGACCGTTTATAGTGAGAAAAACACAGGATAAAGTTTTGGAACATGGTTCAACTTCAGCGACCATACGCACTTCACTTAGCGCCAACCGATTATTGCTTTTTTTACGATTGGAGCAAAATGCTTTGACGGAGAAACCTTTTTGAAATGTAAACCAGATTCATGAGATCGTCGAAAACATTTCCACATTAAAAACCCCGGAACTTTACTGAAAATTGATTGCACTTTTAACAGTTTATCAGCACTATCCGGCTTATTTAAAGCCAGAAAACACTTTCATTTTGTAAATTACTTTTCGAGATAATAAAAGTTTAGCGATACAAACCCTACTAATTAACCCATAGCCGAGGGAAGAAGAAGTGGATTCATATCTCTTCCAAGGTTACTTACGCTTAAGCGAATATAACCAACCCCACGTGAAATGGAACTCGGCTCTCCAATTATGAATTCCGAGCCATTATCCATTTCATTACCCTCACATCCGACCTTACATTCATTATTCATTTGAGCACTCACATCCAAGCTTACACCACTTGGCATTCCCAAGCGGTCACCCATCTAGATACTGACCAGGATTAATGTTGCTTAACTTCGGTGATCGTACGGGAACCGGTGTTGCAACGTGATAGGACCATAAGCCGTGTGACTTAGTAACAAGTTATTATAAATAATTGGGAATATATAATCGAATTAAAATGTAATTGTATTCATGTTTTTTTTTAATAATAAAATTGATACGAAAACGGAAATTATTTATGACTCAATTTATCAATCCATTTGCTAACGTATCGAATGATCTTGTATTTCCCATGATGTCGCAAAGCCGCCTAGCATTAGCAGAGGCTCGTTGAAACCTAGAGGTAAAACCGAAGAAGTATTCAAGTGACGTGCAAAATTATCTAGAAAAAATAAATTCGCTTTCTATGGCCCAGTTAAGAAAGTGAAGCTAAAATCTTTTCGATGTATCCCCAAACAAACAACGTCAAATATGACGCTGACAGTAAAATCGTAAGGAAAGCAGATGAATGTATATTTTCACTGAATGCACTTGACGGCACAGAATGGCAAGCTGGATATGGTTTAAGTGACGAGCTATTCTCTGTGGGCAGTTTCCAATGCAGATGGTTCTATAAAGAAAACAAAGAAAGCAATTCTATGATATTGAGAGGGAAGCTGATCTCATTGGGTCATTCAATGGCTGAAAAGCAAGAATTACAATATGTAACAAAATTTTTGACTTTCTTTTTGTCTTTGATCAGTAAATATTATTTCCTAATTGTTTATGTCTAAAAAGCAAAGGAAATCACTATTATTCCCTTCAAACTTTGCTTTTGTGAGCTGAACATTGTTTTTTTTTCCTTTTTTTTTTTAAAACTAACCTGTTTTCTATTTCATTTCAGACAGATTCAGCACTGAGTTGCTGAAGGAAAATTTTCTAGAACTTTTAACAACTTCCGGGAAGTTTCTAATAGTTTTAAGAATTTCTAGAGCCTTCTGGCTACGAAGGAACATATAACTAAAACATGATAAGATTACTATATTTGGGGGCTGATTCGTAAAAATAATTTACAATATAAGCGTAAATCATTGGCTTGTCTTGTGTCATCCAAGAATAAGTAAATTCTACTTTGGAATCATATGTCGTTTTGTTCCTACTTTGCATGACCGAGAATGTTCACATTCGCCAGTTTTCCCAAAGGGAATGGGTCAATTTCATAAATATCATTATCCTGGGCCCAAAAGCAAGGTTTGGGGGAAATAGTCATTTTTCATACTTTGTAGGTGTAAGAAAATAAGAAATAACAATTGCTACCCAAGGACGCAAATTAATGGTGAGAACATAGCCATTAAGTTCAGCCTAAAGAGTATACTCCGATCTTTTGTGGACGTCTATGCTGATGCTACAATGGTATATGGTTGCACCTCTAAAATTCTAAATGACCAGAGATGTGTAGCTGATTTCTGCTCTGAGCTAGCTCTAACAACTCAGAGAGACAAAAACCGGTTGGTCCCATTCTCTGCCAGGAAACAAACTAATGACGTTCTACTAATCACTAAGCGTGCACTGAAATAACTATTATCCCCTTCAAACTTGGCTTTTGTGACATGGACATTATTTTTTTTAAATTAACCCGTTTTCCATTATATTCCAGACAGATTAAGCGTTGGGTATCTGAAGGAATCTTTTCTAGAACTTTCTAGAAGTTTCAAGAACTTCCGAGAAGTTTCTAATAGTTTCAAGAATTTCTAGAACGTTCTTACCAAGGAACGTATAACGAAAACATGATAGGATTACTATATTTGGGGGCTGATTCGTAAAAATATTTTTACAATATAACCGTAAATCGCAAAAAACCACTCACTGCCCTCTCTTGTGTCATCCAGGAATAAGTAAATTCTACTTTGGAATCATATGTCGTTTTGTCCTTACTCTGCATGACTGGGAATATTCACATTCGCCAGTTTTCCCAATGGGAATAGGTTAATTCCAAAAATATCATTATCCTGGCCACAAAAGCATAATCTGAAGGAAATGTATGCCATGTTTCATAGGAAATAGCATTTGCTACTCAAGGACAAAAATCGTGTTACACGGTGTAATTATTAACTTTCAACTTGTATTTCTTTCATCATCTTTTCTCCTGGTTTTTATCACAAATTCCGGGACGTCAGTCTACGATCGGTAATAAACTGTGTAGATAGCAAACAGCGAAAGACTACTCACTCGTCTCTCTTGTGTCATCTTAGAATAAATAAATGCTACTTCACGATGAATGGTTGTTCTCTCAGGGAGACCCCATACCTTGAACACCGATTGGGAATTACGCTCAACTCTGACTGCAAGTAGAACGCGTAGATACGATCCCTTGCTACTGGTGAAAAATAGTGAGTTTCCTTTACCGCTCTAGTAAGTACCTGACTCCTCCTGACACCCTCTACCTTTACAAGAGCCAGATCTGGCCGAAAATGAGTACTGCTGCTAGATCTGGGAAGTAGCTACCCAGTCTTTATTTCGAGTTCAAAAGCGTCTACGCGGCCTTGTGGGTGACAAATTATTTTCCACTTTGCAACCGCTTTCCCACGGACGAAACGTTACAAACCGCTGGTTACTCTATTTCTATTTCCATGGAAAATGTTTCGATGAACAACATTCCATAGGCCTACCAGTTCCAACCTTCACAGCTAACACCAAACGATCCGATGTACATTTTAGTGAAATACCATAATTTCCCTTCGCATTCCATTGATGAGATATAAAATCAACTCGCAGCTTCTTTTCACGAACTGCTACTTTGTGGAACTGGCTCCCAAGAGAATGCTTCCCCGATCACTACAATCTTAACCTGTTCAAGTCGAGGGTTAACTGTTATCTTCTCCACATATCCTCATAAATTGGGGCTCTTACCACTTATTTTCTAACCCTCTACATCGAGTGGCTCTTGGGTCTTGTATAGGATGAACATTATTGTAAAAAAAAGGGTTTACTCTAATCTTACTACTGATTATACCCAATGGCGAAAAAAAAAAAGCGAAAATTGACGTAGTGTTCGGCTTGTATAAACGTAAGTCAATAATGAGAGGACGGCATGATTTTTTTTTTTACTTACATTAAGTCTTGTCACAGAATAGATGGTTGGTTTGGTTTGTTTTGTTTTACGGCACATCAACCTCAATGGGTCATTTCATGCCGACAACTTTTTTTTTTTTTTTTTTTGATAATATTTTTTTCCTCAAATGTATAGCTGGTAATATTATTTTTCCAAAACGTAAAGCTGATAATAATATTTCTTCAAAAACGTATAGCTGGTAATATTATTTTTTCAAAAGCGTATAGCTGGTAATATTATTTTTTTCAAAAAACATATAGCTGGTAATATTATTTTTCAAAAACTATATGGCCGGCAACACTATTCTTTCAAAAAAAAAAAAAAAAAAAAGTATAGCTGATTATATTTTTAAAAAAACGTATAGCTGGCAACATTATTTTTTTTTCAAAAACGTATTATCAGAGGCCTTGCTGTTGGACGAAGTTTATCGTCATACCCCAGGACGCAGATGTAGTTTATCGTTATACCCAGGACGCGGATGTAGTTTATCGTCATACCCAGGACGCGGATGTACCTTATCGTCATACCCAGGACGCGGATGTAGTTTATCGTCATACCCAGGACAAGATCTGGGATCTGGGTTTTTGGGGATGTTTATCGTCATACCCAGGACGTAGTTTATCGTCATACCCAGGACGGACATACCCAGGACGCGGATGTAGTTTATCGTCATACCCAGGACGCAGATGTAGTTTATCGTCATACCCAGGACAAGATCTGGGTTTGGGGATGCTGTTGGAAGTTTATCGGATCGGGACACGGATGTAGTTTATCGTCATACCCAGGACCCAGGACGCAGACCTAGGAAGTGGATTTATCGTCATACCCAGGGCACAGGGAATGTTGTTTATCGTCATACCCAGAACGCGGATGCCCTTTATCGTCATACCCAGGACGCGGGTGTAGTTTATCGTCATACCCAGGACGCGAATGTTGTTTATCGTCATACCCAGGACGCGGATGTAGTTTATCGTCATACCCAGGACGCGAATGTTGTTTATCGTCACACCCAGGACGCGGATGTAGTTTATCGACATACCCAGGACGCGAATGTTGTTTATCGTCACACCCAGGACGCGGATGCACTTTATCGTCATACCCAGGACGCGGGTGTAGTTTATCGTCATATCCAGGACACGGATGTAGTTTATCGTCATGCCCAGGACGTCACAGAATAGAAGCTGTGAAAGCAAGAACGTTTTAATGAAATAGGATGTTGGAAAGAACAGTACAATAAGGAATGTCGCGGTACAATATCACTGAGGTTCGATTCTGGTGAGTAATATGTCCTAATTGCCAGAAGCGACAGCAGTTACAGTTATTCCAAATCTAGAAAAAACCCCAGTGTATTCTGAACATGCTAAAACTTTTGAATAATTGCTAACTGCATGGCTGGTATGGACCCTCATTACTGTGTAAGACTCCTCGGGTATAACTTGAAGTTTGGCAACTGGAAAACATAAAGGAAACTTATACTTAACATGAGGAAGAGGCAGTTGAAATTTCCGGGGCACGTAATGAGGTAGGAAGGCTTGGAAAATCTGATACTCACAGGACAGATACAGGGAAAGAGATATAGAGGAAAGCAGCGTATAACATACTTGATGAGCTTGGATGTTAGAACAGGGTTTGGGAGAAATAACAAAAAGACAAAACTTATTAAGAGCTACAAGGGACAGGAAGATGTGGAGGGCCATGATCGTCTGCTTCCTGAAGAGACACGGCACATAAAAGAAGAAATAACTTATATTATAGCGGTTAAGAGCTTCCATAGATCTGAAAAATATCACCTAATCACCCAGGCAACACGCAACTAGAGACTGACGGACAGTGATCAGCTTAGCCGTCTCTTGAAAGACTATGGTGGGTGTATGGAGTGGCGTTATCGGACAAGTAGCTGACCAGTTGGGTGGCCTGATAGAATGAGCGAAACGATGGTATGCAGAGAGGCCGGTAAAGGTGGTGGTGGCATTAGTAGCACAGACCAGCTTAATAGCCGTTGTTGTGGTGGTGGTGGTGGTGGTGGCGATAGTAATAGTGATTATGACGGAGATAATCGCTGTAAAGTAGCTCTAGCAATTTTGAACTGCAGGTCTTCGCTAAAAATTACAATTATCCATGCTGAAGTGACACAAGCCAAGAAAAGAAAACTAAGATTTCGAGTAAGGAAAGGCAGTGTCTTATTTAAAAGCAAATAATATCAGAGTAAAAAACAGTGCTGATGACAATATATATATATATATATATATATATATAAATATATATATATATATATGTGTGTGTGTGTGTGTGTGTGTATGTAAAATATATAGAAAATAGGAAAGAACTCGTTAGGTAAATAATCCAAAGTTCTTTAATATTTTTGTTATTATTTTTTTAAAAAATAGTGCTCGATACAAGAGTAGAGCATAAATATAATTATTTATTTAAAAATATGATTCCAACGCTACATAAGAGTTCTCATGTTTCAAAACAAGAGCCGAAAACTTCAATATAATTATTTGAATTAAATTGAATTAAATTAAAGTATATCTATCTATCTATCTATCTATCTATCTATCTATCTATTAGGTATGTGCAAAAAAAAGAATTTGGTAGTATGTGCATTTTGCACAAACGTCCTTTTCTCCCACCCCCATCTATGGATTAAATAGCAGTGTAACTGGGCTCTCTAGTCCTGTGTCACTACCATTCTAAGAGATGGAAAAGTCTTAATTCTAAGCCCAGATGAAGACAACGGAAAACCACTCCACCATATTTTTTTAAAATCAGTTTTTAATAAAAAGGGTTATTAGAAACTTGAGCCGACGACATGAGTTTTGGTATCTGTCTATATTTCTGAGATGAGGTATTATGTACACTATTTACATTATTCAGACTATTGTCCTCATCTTTGTTATCATATTTATCACAACGTTTCGGCCGTTGTACGCTCCGGCCTTCTTCAGGTGGTTGGAATGTTGAACTGAACCCTTTATTTCGCTCGCTGGGGTAGACTGTTCTAGTTCCACATGCCATGTTTAATGAATGTCAGTTATCAGTTATCTCCTGTTACTTCACCTCCCCAAGTTTTCCACTGCCTTAACCAGGTATTGAACTCACAACTCTTTGGATCCTGTCCCTGACCAACGCCTTTATCCACTGTGCTATGTGTCCTTAATTGGATAAATGCTTACCTTACTCTGAGACATCAAGAATTTGTCAACTCCACCGGTTTTAGATTCAGAGGGGTCCTTCTCTTGGACCCGTACACCAATCAAGGCGAGAAGAATCTAGTTTACTCTGATATTAGCCCTTACCTGGGATTTTGGAACAGAGGTATATTTCTACACTATTTACATTATTCGCACTATCGTCCTCGTCTCGGCCTTAAGGACAGATGACACAGTAGATGACATAGCGTTGGTTAGATCCAGTGACAGGACCCAAAGAGCTGTGAGTTCAATACCTGGTTAAGGCAGTGGAGAACTTGGAGAGGTGAATTAACAGGAGATAACTGATAACTGACATCCATTAGACATGGCACGTGGAACTAGAACAGTCTATCTCAGTGAGCGAAATAAAGGGTTCAGTTCGACATTCTAACCACCTGAAAAATGCCGGAGCGTACAACAGCCGAAACGTTGTGATAAATATGGCAAGAAAGATGAGGACAATAGTCCGAATAATGTAAATAGTGGTATAATTTTTATTTAGAGACTTTCTTTTAATGTCCTGCTTTGTCCATTCAGGGAGCCGAGTTCAATCCTCGGTCTATCATGAGGATTATTATTATTATTATTATTATGGAAGGTCACTATGTAAGATGTTGCCAAAATTAGGTGTAACAGGTTTGGAAAAGAACAAGACTATTCGCTCAATAACAATGAAACCAGAAATAACTTCTAGATGGTTATGGCTTAAAAGATCAAGGGATTGGCAGTCAGTAAGGAAATGAAGGGGAGGTTGATATTATTATTATTATTATTATTTTCCTCGAAGGAACTGGAAGGTAGGTCTTGGGTATGACCTAAAACAGCACCCGACAATAGAATCTCGACTAGGGGATAGAATTAGGGTACCCCGAACCATTGTTACCTACAGATGATCTGCGGCCAAGATCTAGTACCTGTTTGCCCCCTACCGGTGTTACGGTTGTGTAGATGTGTATATATATATATATATATATATATATATATATATATATGTATATATATGTACGTATATCGGTACATGTGTATGCGCAGTGGACACAGGGGGAGTTTTTTTTTTCGGTTGGATTATTAACATGAAGTGTGTGCATGTATATATCTCAGTGTGGGAAACAAATAGCTACCTACCCCTTCAAGCCGAGTGTGTCACCATGTTTCTTACCAGTTCGAAACCGTTAGTTAGCTTGCTTTTTTATGGAAGAGCGGAGATTGCCAGTGAACCGGATGTTATCCGTGATTGTACTATAGACTGGCAAGAGGAGTCGCAGTGTGTAATTGGGAAAATGGAGAAAATTGTAGCTGACGGATGGCACACAAGTCGATACCAAATCAGTATTGACTGGGTCACTGCAGAGAGGGAGTATATTGTTGAAAGACCTGGAAATCCTAATGAAACTCAGCTAGTAACATCATTGATGATGCGTACCAAAACATCCAATAGATGTATTTTAAGAAATTATTATTATTATTATTATTATTATTATTACAGTGTAACCCGGATATAAGAGAGTTGTCGGGACCGGAGAAGAAGTCTCTTATATCCGGGTTTCTCTTATATCCGGGTTTGGTCTATATGTATACATTAACACAGGCTCTAATTTGGGATCAGAGAAAATCTTATATCGGGTTTCTCTTATATCCGGGTTTTTATATGTTATATCCAGGGTTTGGGATCAGAAAATCTCTCTATATGTTTCTCTTATATCCGGGTTTACATTAACACAGGCTCTAATTTGGGACCAGAGAAAATCTCTCTTATATCCGGGTTTCTCTTATATCCGGGTTTGGTCTATATGTATACATTAACACAGGCTCTAATTTGGGACCAGAGAAAATCTCTCTTATATCCGGGTTTCTCTTATATCCGGGTTTGGTCTATATGTATACATTAACACAGGCTCTAATTTGGGACCAGAGAAAATCTCTCTTATATCCGAGTTTCTCTTATATCCGGGTTTCTCTTATATCCGGGTTTCTCTTTTATCCGGGTTTCTCTTATATCCGGGTTACACTGTATTATCTTCTTTTGCTTTATGGCCTCTGTTTATCTCGTGGGTCAAATTTGGTCAAAATTCAGTCCTTTGACAGTGAGTCTGAAGTGACCCTTCCAGGGTGCAGACCTGGGTGACGGTATATGGAGAGTTGTCAGTGTTGACAGCCAACCGCTTTCAGGTCTCTACTCTCGATTTTCTGTCTAGATTTACTTCCATTGCCTTTTTCGTGTTTGGATATGAACACAAGGAAGCAGAGGTTTAAAACAAGGGTTTTTCTTTTCCCAGAGGGACTGCCTTCCTGGACTGTCGAGCTCCATCTGCCCGAAGCAGCTGGTTATGAGGCGCTAATTGTCCGCTTTCGCCTATTCTCTAACTTGAAGCTTGACATACATGTTTTTTTTAAAAAAGCCTTCTGTTTAGTAAAATACTTAAAACTGTGTTTTTACCCAAAGTACTCAATATATACATTCTGATGTTAAGTAATACTTAACGTGTACAGTGTTTTTAGCTATCTTTACATTGATAATAGCATTCTAAGTAGATGAAGTATTCAAATCAATACATTTCTTAATGTCTTCGAAAGAAAGGCTACCATATATCTTGTTAATGTTCTTTTCTGTTAATTGTTGGTAGTACAATCAAAAATGATAAGCTCAAAAATGACATCATGACATTTTCCACCGAGCAACTAAAAAAGTAAAAAAACATATTTTACATACATAAAGCCCTTCGTAAAGTGGGAGTTGTACTTGTGAGTATAATTTTTTTGTATTTCTTTAAGGCTTCGTTTAACTGGGTTCCTTTCAATGTGTCTATCAGAACCTTTTCTAATCAATCCGAGGGCTCCAACTACAACTGGAATTAATGATGTCCTCATGTGCCACAACTTTTAGATTTCCACTTCAAGATCCTTCTATTTTGATAGCGTTTTGAAGGTCTTCGAAGATACATTACATTCTGCAGGGACTGATATTTCAATTATTATTATTATTATTATTATTATTTTTATTTTCTTTGATTTCTGGCGTTTACACATTTCTTTCCGGGTCCCGCCCAGGGACCTAAGGTTAGAAATGGCAGCATGACACTTTCCACTGGCAAAAAAAAAAAAAAAAGAAAAAGAAATTACATAGATAAAGCCCTTCGTAAAGTGTGGGCTGTACTTGTCAGAACAATTTTTTGTATCTCCTTGAGGCATGGACTTCCAGGAATCCCTACAATTAGTTTACTGCAATCTTTTCCAACCAGTCCAAGGGCTCCAACTACAACAGGGATTGTTGATGTTCCCATATGCCACATTTTCGGGATTTCTATTTCAAGGTCCTTGTATTTTGACAGCTTTTTGAATATCTTCAAAGATACATTGCAGTCAGCAGGGACTGCCATATCAATAAGGAGGCACCGTTTTTGTTTGTGGTCTTTAATAACAATGTTTGGGTGGTGGGTTTGATTGTTCTATCTGTGTGTATTGTGTAGTCCCATAGAATTGTAATAGGTCCTATATCCGTAACCGGGTCTGGGTGGTGTTCAGTTTCCTTCCCGTAGAAGTTGCAGATTTTCCAGTGCAGATATTGGCCCACTCTGTCATGCCGGGTTTTATATTCAGTGGGTGACAATATCATGCAACCTGATACAAGATGATCAATAGTTTCTGGATATTTATCACAGAATCTGAATTTTAGGCTGACACAATATTTTAGTATATGTGCTTGATAATTTCTAGTTAACAAGCATTGGTCCTGTGCAGCAAGGATGAAACCTTCAGATTCAGCTTTCAACCCTGCACTACGTAGCCACTGATGGGTACTGATTTTGTCTACGTCAGCTTGTTTGGTACGGGCAGAGTATTGGCCATGAAGCGGTTTATCTGGCCATCGCTTTTGTATCTGGTCGGTTGCATTCGTCTTTGCTGTCTTTTTTAAGTATTTTGCAGTTTCAGCCGGTGTATTGTGCTGTAGTTGCATCTCTACGCCCATTTGAAACTCCATTTTGAATTTGTTGGCTTCTTTCATAACGGAGTAAAGACGCTTACTACTTTCATGTTCCTTGACGCATAGCATCATCCAGTCTTCTGTAGTTTCCAAGTATCTTTGGAGGCCAATTGTTGTAGTTTTGTAGGACAGTTCTAGTTGAACTAATCCTCTGCCTCCTTCGGATCTGGGCACATACAGACGATCAACATCAGCTTTGGGATGATGCATGCGATAGCAAGTGAGAAGCTTTCTCCTTTTGGCATCCATTCGCTTAGTTTCAGCTATGGTCCAGTTAAGGACATTAAAGCTGTATTGCACCACAGGGAGAGCCAATGTGTTTATGGCTGATATTCTGTTTTTTTTTTGTTTTTTTTACTTTAGCTCAGTATTTAGTACCAGACGTACACGCCTGTAGTACTCTTTTCTTATTTTTTCCTTCATTTGGGGGTGTTGTATGCCATCTCCTTCGCTAATTCCTAGGTACTTATAAGCTTCATCATGCTCCAGTTCCCTAATCTTTGTGACAAAATCTAAATCTATTAAGGGTGTTTCTGTAATTCTACCTTTCTTAAATGTTACTTTTGCACATTTATCCAATCCGAAGTCCATACCTATGTCGTCACTGAAGTATTTTACAATATTGAGGAGGCCTTTCAACTCATTGTCGTCTTTGGCAAAGAGTTTGAGATCATCCATGTAGAGTAGGTGATTGAATATTTTCTTATTTATTTTGTAACCATAGCTACTGTTGTTCAGTTCACGTGTAAGAGGGATTAAGGATAAACAAAACAGAAGGGGTGACAGAGAGTCTCCTTGAAAGATTCCACGTCGGATATTCAGACGGTTGAATATGGCAGTGCCCCGGTGTGACTAAGGTATAGTTTGGTGTTCCACATTCCCATGCTGTGCTTTAGGAAATTTAATACCACAGGGGAGTCTGTACATTTCCAAAGTCTTAAGGATCCAAGAATGTGGAACACTATCAAAGGCTTATTATTATTATTATTATTATTGTTGTTGTTGTTGTTGTTTTATTTACTTTGATTTCTGGTGTATATTCATTTCTTTCCAGAGACCTAAGGTCAGAAATGGCATCATGACATTATCCACTGAGCAATTAAAAGAAACAACATATTTTACATAAATAAAGCTCTTCGTAAGGTGTAGGCCGTACTCGTTGGAACTATTTTTTATATTTATTATTATTATTATTCACCAAATCTCTGGAAATTTGACCTTTCTTAACAACTAGGATTATTCCATTATGTCATTTCTCTTCTGAACGATCACTCTATTTAATTTTTTATTACATTTCCCCAAGTTTCGAATAAGATGTTGAGTAATGGTCTCGAAGTTGCGAATACACTGTCTGAAATTCATATTTTGTTATTTTTGTTCAAGTACTTTCGACTATCGCAGTCAGTATCAAGATCCATTGTGGTGTCTGTGGGGTAGGCATAATTTCCTTGTCTACATCCTGGTAGCTATTATTTGAGAAGCTGCCATTTTGAAATAGGCTGGAGTTACGTCATTCGTAACTGCTATTAAGAACGAGGCTGCACAAAATAAATGCTTCTTATATATATATATATATATATATATATATATATATATATATATATATATATATATATATAAATGAATGAACGAAGTCCGACATTTATATTGTTGTTCATGATGACGGTCGTCTTCGAGTATAGAATCCAGAGGTTAGCAGTGAATATTTCGAAGACAGTAGGGAAGCGTAGTTCAGGTTAGCAGTGGATATCCCGGTAAAGTAGCAGAGCGTAGTTCTTCCTTCTGTTCCTCTTCGCCTGACAAGCTGGCACTGGACATTCGGAGAGAGTAAGCAAAATGGCCGCCTTTATACACGACGGATTGAATATTCTACGTCTTCTGATTGGTTAACCTTCTATTGGTAGACTATAAAGTGAGTTAAGTCATTTGGGCTACCTCACTAGTATATATATATATATACACAACAAACTGCAACATATATTAATATAGTTTTTGTTTATACGTTATTTCTATAGATACAAACATTTAAGTAAATGCTGTTTATAATAAACTGTATTAACAATATTTACCGGCCTGAGTGTATATATATATATATATATATATATATATATATATATATATATATATATATATATATATATATATGTGTGTATATGTGTGTGTGTGTGTGTGTCTGTGTGTGTGTGCGTGTTTTGTGTGTGTGTAAGTGTTGCGTAGACTTTATAAATTTAAGCGCGCTACTAGATTTTCGGTAAGGTCTCATCATTTAACAATTGAAATTGTTTGATGTAACCCTCAGTCATATGCTAACAGCCGCTTCTCTCGCACTTCTCGCTTGTGGAACTCTTCCGGCTTCTTGCTTTCCAGGCAACTTTTATCTTAAAAATTATCGTTATCTTCTGTCTTCTTAATTCCTGTCCTTTTATTGTTCTCTGTCTTTACTAGTACTTCTGTTCGTCATGTTTCTCACACTTTCACACTCAGTAACCCTCTTGCGCCTTAGTGGCTTTATTGTCTTACTTGAGGTGAAATGATACATACATACATACATACATACATACATATATATATATATATATATATATATATATATATATATATATATATATATATATATATATATATATATATATATATATATATATATATATATATATTAGAATGTGTAAATATCATTTTGAAGAAATAACAGCTTGTAATATAAGCCGCTCGAAATTTTTGATCTTGTCTAAATTTGCTACGTATTTTCGCTTGTACCATCTAACTCCTGAAAGGATAGCCGACTATTTGGATTAGATCAAAGAGTAGCATCCTTTTCCATTGATTCATTTGATAAATGTCTCGTGCAATTTTACACTACGATTTCTTAACGTTTCTTTTAAAATGAATGTGAGGAGAAAAAAAAGAAAAAGAAAAAGAAAAGAAAGACCGATAGCCTTCTGATGGTTAGAGACTTTAAGGCGGGCAATGTCAATTCAGATATCAATTTTCTAATCCATCGGATATGAACAAATAGTCAACGCATAGATAGATAACTTCAGAAGATACACTCGATTCGCTGGTGGTCTAAGGCATCCCTTGCCGGAGACAAGAAACAAAAACACTCTGTCCGTCGATATTTTTTTTTCTCAGTCTGTCGATTCTCTCTTTCTCGTGTTTAAATTAGAGTCGCTTTGGTCAATTTTGATGCAGAAGAAAATAAGAATCTTAAAATGGAATGGAGGTGGGTGAAAAAAGAAAAAAATGGTAGAAAATGACCCTCTCTAAATAAAGGTGGGGAACGATAGAAAAAATAGGAGAATGTAGTAATGAAGGTGAAAAATGAAAGAAAAATGGCTGAAAGAAAGAAGCAAGAGAGACAAGATGAAAATAAAAATGAAAGAAAGAAAGGCAAATGAAATAATTAATGAAACTTATTTATATAGAAAATAAAGAAAACCAAAAACGAAAGAAAGGAAAAATGAAGGAATGAATTATACGCATGAATTATAAGAAGGAATGAATTTTTAAAGAATATGGGTGGAGGTGGTGGGTATAGGAAGGGTTCAAGAAATAAGGGGAGAATATTTTTTTATGAGAAAGTAAATATGCAGGAAAATACAAGAACGCTGGAGAGAAAGAAGGTGAAAGAGAAAGAAAAAAAGAATTTGGTAAAAGGGAGATCAAAGAAGATTAGAATGTAAAGGAGGAAAAGAACAAAAATAGACAATAAAAACGAAGTGCGATAAAGAAAGAGAAAGAGAAAAGAAAAAGAAAAAAGAGAAATTGAAGTAAATAAACGGAAAGAAAGAAAGAACAAAAGTAAAAAAAAAGAAAGGAAAGAAGAAAGGAAGAAGGAAAACGAGCAGAAAAAAAGAAAATGAAACGAAAAAAATGTGAAAATAAGAAAAAGCAGAAAGGAAAGAGAAAAATAAAAAAAATAATGAAATAAAGAAAGACAGAAAGGAAAGAGAAAAATAAAAAAATAATGAAATAAAGAAAGACAGAAAGGAAAGAGAAAAATAAAAAAAATTAATGAAATAAAGAAAGACAGAAAGGAAAGAGAAAAATAAAAAAATCATGAAATAAAGAAAGGCAGAAAGGAAAGAGAAAAATAAAAAAAATTAATGAAATAAAGAAAGACAGAAAGGAAAGAGAAAAATAAAAAAAATAATGAAATAAAGAAAGGCAGAAAGGAAAGAGAAAAATAAAAAAATAATGAAATAAAGAAAGACAGAAAGGAAAGAAAAACGGAACTGAATTGGAATGACGAAGAAGGAGAATGCAGTAATGAAGGTGAAAAATCAACGAAAAATAACTGAAAGAAAGAAGCAAGAAATGCAAGATAAAAATAATAATGAAAGAAAGGCAACTGAAATAATGAATGAAAATTTATTTATATGGAAAATCAGAAACAAAAACCAAAAAACGAAAGAAAGAAAAAAGGATTACAAATGAAGGAAAGAATTATAAGAATAGATATTTTTGAAAAATATGGCTAGATGTTTTAGGTATAAGATGGCTGATTCATGAAATCCATGGAGAAAGCAGAGCGTTTCTTAGCTCTAAATGTTTAAGTTGATGACACTAAAGAAAGAAGCTCATCAGAACATTTGCCATGAAAATAGCGATTGAGTAGCAATAGGCTTGCGGCGTTTCGTCTGTGGGAAATAGCGTACAGGGCGGAAAATAATTCATCCCCTAGATTCTATGGGTGTGGTTGCTATGGGAGTTTGTTAGATACTTACATTTGAGATGAGTTCATAACAAGCTTACGGAACCTGGCATTTCACAGCGGTCACCCATGTAGATACTGACCAGGCTCAACGTTGCTTAAATTCGGTGAAACGAGAATCGGCGTTTCAATGTGATATGGCTGAGATTGATACTTCACTCGGATCGAAAATGTCTGATGTTTTAGGTGGAATTATTGACGGGAAGTAGTGAATCCGCACGAAGTTCAAACAGACATTGACTTTTTTTTGAAGGCACACGCTTAACTATAGGAAGCGCTAAACAGATTAAACACGTTTAAATATCAATGTTAAACACGTTCAGAAAGATATATGTTTATATAAATATATATAATTTGTATGTATTTATATATTTATTTATGAATGTATTTATATATATATATATATAACACATCAATCGAAATTAATATGTTAGCTCTATCACTGATATTGAGCGCTTTCCAATACTTTCAAGTACCGTGCATATATAATATATAAATAATATAAAATTGCATATATATATATATATATATATATATATATATATATATATATATATGTGTGTGTGTGTGTGTGTGTATATATATATATATATGCATATTTCACATATTTATATATATTTAAGTCATTATTTATTTAAGCATAATAATAATAACAATATATAATAAATAGATGAATAAATAATGATAATAATAATGTTAACATATCTATGACATCCACATAAATAATTCAATACATCTATAAACGCATACATGTATGCGCAAAACACAAACACACATACACATTTGTGTTTGTCTAAAAATAAATACGTCTAAATTTACAATGGAGCATGCCGTATGCCGATGGCTTTGGAATAAACTCTCTGACTGATACCACATCCATCGGTTTTCGATCCCAGCTTGAGGCAATCGTATCTCGAGCCACACTGATGAATGACTATATATATATAAAAAAGGAAGAACAGTTAGATTTATAATCCAGAGTACTATAGCATTTGATTTTTTTTTAAATGCTTGATACACAGGAGCATAATATTATAATAATTATTTTTTTATATAATTATTTTTTATATATTTTTTTTATTTACGACAAATGCTCCTCACATTTGTCGAATAAAACTAATTAAGTTCTAAATAAAATATTTTCTAAAAAATACTCACCTGATGATGCGAAGTCTTTGTTCCTCTGACTGGAAGCAGAGAAAAATGTGTGGAGGCTTCTGAAACGTTTAATAACGTCAAAGATGGAAAAATTTAAACAACGCTGGAATATTGAAAATTGATTGATAGGCGGAAATTTACCATCAGAGATGACCTTTGGAATGCTATTCCAGAAGCTGTGTAGTCTATTTAATCTTTTATAAATTTGCATAACATAAATAATAAATGAGATCTACATCAGTGGTGATATATCGGAAGACCTAAGTAGATCTATTATCATAGCCTTGACTAAGAAATCAGGAGCAAACGAATGTGAAAATCAATCAGACAACCAACCTAATGAGCAATATAACAAAACTTATCATCCGAATTCTGATGAATAGAGCGCACAACAGAATTAGACCGGAGATAGGACAAGAACAGTACGGGTTCGTCAAAGACACTGGAACAAGGAATGTAATATTTATGCTCAGAATGTTATCAGAAAGAACAATACAAATGCAGAAGAAATCGTACCTGTGTTTTATAGATTACACAAAGGCGTTCGATAAAGTATGCAATAAAAATATACTGGAACTGCTCAGCAACTCTTGACATATTTGGAAAGAATATTAGAATAATCTAGAAGCTATACTAGCTAGCAAACCACCTGTATACGGATAGAGTTCAGCAGATAAACAAAATTAGAAAGGGGTGTAAGACAAGGATGTGTCTCCTCACCGGACATTCAACCTATGCAGCGAGGCAATTCGGAGAAAATTAGAAGTCATACCAGGATTTATTATTGGCAGCTACAATTTTAACAACATAAGATATGCATGTGGAACAGTGTTGATAGCAGACACAGAAGGGAAACTACAAAAACTCCTACAGAATGTAGTGAAGGAAATCAAGAAGAAAGGACTAAACATCAACTTCAAGAAGACAGAATGCATGGTTATTAACTAAAGGATGAGTGTGAAGTGCAGATCGGAGATACCAAAATGAAGCAAGTACAAAAATTTAAATATCTAGGAAGTGTTTTAACAGAGGACGCAAAGTGCGACACTGAAATCCGAAGGCTCTTTTGGATGGCCAAAGATGTATTTCAAAAGCTAAGCAGAGTATTAAGAAATTAAGTCCAAAAAATATAAGAAAAACTTCACTAGAAACAAAGAAAAGAGTACTAAACTAATATGTGATATCTGTCCTCCTGTCTGACAGTGAGTATTGGACAATCTCCTCAAAGATGAAGATGAGATTTGAAGCAACAGAAATGTGGTTCTACAGAAGGATGATGAGGATGCCAAAGACCGATTATGTGAGTAACGACCAAGTTTTAGAGAAAATGAAAACAAAAAAGATACTTAACATCAGGAAGAGACAGCTGAAATTTGTAAGATGCATAATGAGGAAAGGCTTGGAAAATTTGATACTCATAGGACACAATCGAAAGCAAGAACAGAGGATTACATATTTAAGGAGCTTGAGTAAATGGATGGCGGAATAGGGTTTAGGAGAAATAACGAAAAAGAAAAGACAATTGAAATGTCTAGGGCACATAATGAAGAAAGGAGGTTTGGAAAATCTGATACTCACAGGGCAGATTAAAAGCAGGAAGAACAGAGGACAATATACTTAGAGAGTTTGAGTAAATGGATAGCGGAACAGGGTTTAGGAGAAATAAAGAAAACACAGTATTTATTAAGAACTCCAAAGGAAAGAAAATGTGGAGGGCCATGATCGCCTACGGCCTGAGGGGACACGGCACATAAAGAAGAAGGAGGCTAAATCTGGTTTATGTGTCCCTGCCTAACATCAGCAGAACAAAACAATCCAGCCCGTACCACTAATATACAACGATTGGACTATCATTCTTTCATATATAATACTTTAGAAATGGCGTTTATTGCGCAAGCACTATCTTTGTTACAGCATCGTTAGCCTATGAATCGTATACATGAGTTCCATCTAGTGGTCGGGCGTAACTCGCATGAATCCATACTCACTATCTACTGTTAGGATGCGCGGGTGGTGTAATCTTTAACTATTCGAAACTATAGATCGAACATCCGAGTTCGAATTAAAATCGCTCGTTGCATTCACTTTCGCGCAAATACATTTGAGAAAAGTATGAAGCCATCTCTTCTTTCCTGCAGCTATTGGATAAATAACAGGACAGACTAGACTCTTCAGCCTTGTTTGACAACCAGTCTAAGAGAAGGAATACTCTGACATCCGAAACTTGTAGGTCATGTTCATATTCGTTTAACAAGTTGACAGACATGAAGGTTACCTCGATAGATTCTCAGTGGGCCACAATTACAACATGCTAGTTTTTGCTGCTATTCGTTCCCTCAATTAAAGGCATAAGTGCCACTCAAGACAGAGGGTCACTGAATGGGGATGGAGGGAGCAAGTGTTGGATATTATAAGGGTATGTAGGGTTGATAACGGTTGACTTGAAGAGGTTAAGATTGTGTTAATCAAGTAAGTATCCCCTTGGAATTCTGTTCCACATTTCTGGATCTAGAACTTCTTCTGTCTGAGTGGAACTTACTTCGTACCAATGCAATATGAAGAGGGGTTTACTCACTGTACATGGTGGGTCCTATGTGTAAATGTCTGGACTGGTGGAAACTATGAACGAACTTCACTCAAACATATGCCATGAAAACAGCCGTAGGGTAGAGAGAGGTTGACAATGTTTCGTCTGAGGGAAAAGGATTTAAAGTGTGAATCACGCGCAAGGCCTCACAAAGTCCCGAAAACACTTTTTAACTTTGTCGACGTTAGAAAATGGGATTGGGCACCTTCTGTCCAGATGTGTACGAAAAACTTCATTTTTGGGTGTGATTTGGCGTTGAAACGGACTATTGCTTGATCTAGCATTGAAATGGGCCTATAGACCGAACTAGTGTTGAAACGGGCCTATTGCTCGATCTAGCATTGAAACGGGCCAATTGCTCGATCTAGCGTTGAAACGGGCCTATTGCTCGATTCAGCGTTGAAACAGGCCTATTGACCAAACTAGCGTTGAAATGGGCCTATTGCTCGATCTAGCGTTGAAATGGGCCTATAGACCGAACTAGCGTTGAAATGGGCCTATTGCTCAATCTAGCCTTGAAACGGGCGTATTGCTCGATCTAGCGTTGAAGCGGGCATATTGACCGAACTAGCGTTGAAACGGGCCTGTTGGCCAATCTAGTGTTTAAACGGACCTATTGCTCGATCTAGCGTTGAAATGGGCCTATAGACCGAACTAGTGTTGAAACGGCCCTATTGCTCGATCTATCATTGATACGAGCCTGTTGCTCGATCTAGCGTTGAAACGAGCCTGTTGCTCAATCTAGCGTTGAAACGGGCCTGTTGATCGAGCTAGCATTGAAACTTGCGCATTGCTTAATGTATAGTTACGCATAACAGTTTCTTCCGACTTCAATAGTTCACAATAAAGCTTTCTTTTTAAATTTTATCAAACATTAAAAATATCTTCATTAGATTTCGGGAAGGATGTTTGATATCTAGACACAATTTCCTCGTTTCGAATTATAGTGATAAATAAATTCTTCATTATCTCTGGATATATAATCAAAAGTTGTTTTTTTCTATATATAAACGAAGAGAAAAAACTTGTTTTTAAACGGTGTCTGTTGTTTCTCTCCATCTTGTGAAACGCAGTTGAACATTGAAAATTTGAATATTGTTGATTGGCGCCACAGAATCACACACAAGGAACTGTATCAAATAGAAGAAACCATATTACTTGATGATTACCAACAGCAGCAACAACTAA
>CAHIKZ030000555.1:670000-685000 GCA_903632075.3 Acanthosepion pharaonis
GGTGATTGAAATGACCTTACAGTTCAAAAGGCATTTTAATATATGCGCCTCCAGATCGAAACGCATTTTATTAATAGTATGTTAATATAGTTTAATGTAAATAGCTTCCAGAATTTTTAATCGTTTTTTTTCAGTATGGGCAGTAGATTATTGACGGCAAACTTCTGACCGTTAACAACACAATATGTCTACCTATTTAGTAAATCAATTTACGAAAAGTTCTAAGTCTTATTTTTCCACGACGAATTTCACAGATACGTGTTCGCACTCCAATTTATTAACATCAATTTTAAAATACATCACATAAAATTTAGTCATTTTTGACATCAACTAAATTTTAAGGGTGCTGCACATTCTAATCTGCATTTGTTCTATTATTTGTATTCGATAACTTTTGTTATCTAAAGGAACTAGCAGCATGGCCCGGCGTTGCCCGTGCTTCATTCAAAAATCGTACGACTCCTACAGCAATCGCTATCACTTGACTTAAAATTGCCCTTTCTTGCCTTTAAAGGAGTGCCCTTTGCCGTGCTGATGTTGCTACATGCCTTACTTCTTGCCTATCTCACACTACGAATTTTTTCTAAGCTCTATACTAAACATTAAATCTGTTACGAAGAAAGAACTAAACAAAATGAACACAAAAACGATCAGCTTTAAAAAGGACTCGTAACTGGAAAAACCGAATGAAAAAAGAATGTTAACAACAAATACTTTTCACACCCAACCCAGTTCTGCGGAATCAGAATCAACGTTGAGTTTAAGCAAGCGAATGAGCCAATTGGAGTAAAGTGTCATGCAGGTTTAAATTTTTCCCACTTGTGACGAATGCAGCTATCGATTTTTTTTTGCATGCTAGGATGTTAGTTAACATTCGTGTCAGTCAGCTGTTGGCTTTCACACTGGCCAATAGAATCTTCCTGCCTATTCGTGGCAGCCAGCTATTGGCTCTCACTCTGGCCAGTAGAAAATGGCCGCAAACTGCATGAAAACTGCCGTAGAAACATGAAAAAATCGATTATTTCCACTATCGATGGGAGTTGGGAAATGCAATGTCGGTCTTGGCCTTCTTGCTGACTTGGAGCATGTGCATGTAAATTTTGGTGCAAATCCGTCGAAAATTGCGGCCGTGCATTCGTTACACACACACAAACACATACATACACACACACACACACACACACACACACACACACATCCTGTCTTTTATAGATAGAGATTTGTATAAAAGTCTAAAATAAATAAGTAAATAAAAACAGTAAATATTTCCAGTTATTTATAGCGATGTGAATTTCAAACCCATCTATATGTTAATACGCTTGTCCTATTGTATGGTGTGTGTCACGCTTGGTATCACAGATTCTGAGAGGAATCCAGAAAGAGAGAGGTAGTTTAATGGAAGTTGCTTCCAGGATTTTTAATCGTTTTTTTTTTGCAGTTTGTGTAGTAGATTATTGTATTTTATATTGGGGGCTTATTCCTTTTTATTACTAAAACAGTTGTCTGTGTTTGTTTCTGTTTTCATTTTTATTTGATATAGAGGACCCACTCAATTGGGGATTCACTCAATCAGGGACCCACATGCCACAGGGAAAGCTGATATTTTGGCTCATCCCGCCACTGTGTACCCACCCAGCAAGATTAAAAAGTCACATTGGTGCCGTCCATATCAGATGATAGATCAATCGGTGGCATCGAAGCTACCATTCACCTTCATATATGTGATTCTGTGACGGTTCACCCGCTCTCTCACTACTTCTGTCTCTCCATCCCTCTCCGTCACGATCTCTTTCTCTCCATCTCTTGCTTTATCGAAATGTTAAATGTAACCGCCTCTTCTACTCCAACAGCTTCTTCTCTTGCGCTTCCCGACAGTGAAACTCCCTTCCTCCTGTTTGCTTCCCCGATAGCTACAATCTTTAAATATTCAAATGTAATGTCAATCGACATCTTTTGAAGCCTTGATCCTCTTCCACGTCCTTCTCTATATCCTTTCCTCAAACACCCCTCTTTACTCTTGCTCTCACTCTCTGTAACCCCATTGCGTGCTAGTGGAACTATCACCTTGCTTGCGATGAAATGAGTAAAAAAAATGCATATATTGTCGACACGGAAAACATAATACATACCTACACTTAATCAGGAAATATATGAATCTTTTATATGTCTATATTTCTGAGATGAGGTGTAACTGTTGACATTATTTACATTGTTTGGACTGGTGCTCTTATATTTGTTGTCATATTAACGACGTTTCGGCCGGTGTATGCCCTGGCTTTCTTCAGGATCTGTCTATATTTCTGAGATGAGGCATTGTAACTATTTACATTATATACATTGTTCAGACTGTTGTCCTCGTCTTTATAGCCATACAATGTAAATAATGTAAGTGAATCTTTTAATTTCGGTCCATTCTGAAAAAAAAATCGGACAAAGATTCACCTTAAATTGACTGTAGAAAAGCTGGAAGAAAATAAAAACAAATTTCGGCAAAGTAAGAAAAAATGAAAAGAAAGAAAGCAGCACAAATTAAAATAATGGCTTTTGAACAAAAGTTACATAATTTCATTCTTTCATCGCAACCAAAGGACGTCAGCTTAGCGGCAAAGTATTAACGATTTAATACGGAAACACAAACACGTAAACATATATCTATTTCTTTCGTTCTGATCTGAGGAAGACTATCTAAAGATGCCGAAACCAGTAGCCAAGTCAATGAAACGGCTTTCCATTTTTCAATACACACACACACACACACACACACACATATATATATATATATATATATATATATATATAATATGTATATATATATATAATTGCAGCGGCCTTGTGATGTCATGGAGGAGAATAACATTCGTCCTTAAATCCACTGAATTTAATGTGGGGTAGCCTGTTGGCTCGGCCAAAAATTCCCCGTTGACCCCGTATAAAACGGGGTCGAGTAGTTGTTTTCCGAGACGAGACTCTACCCTTCGTCTGGGGATTAGCTCTGCCTTGAGGCAGAGAGTTTGACCAGCACAACTGGAGACGAATCTCCAGCTGAAGTATATCTACCAACCTCCTAACGCAGTTGGATGTGGCACAAGGCCGAATTTAATTTTGGGCATCCGATCCTGTAGGCGCGGCCAAAAATTCCCCGGAGACCTCGTATAAATCGGGGTCAGGTAGCTGTTTCTCGATCAAAACTCTGCCCTTCGACATACCCTCGTCTGGAGATCCCCTCTGCCCGGAGGCAGAGTTTGACCATCACAGCTGGAGACGAATCTCCAACTGCAGACCAACATACAGTATTTACTACTATATTTATATGAATGGGGACATATCCACTATCGTCCGTAGGTATGCTACAGCAATATGAATCTTACTTTCAACCAGTTCTGAAAATTTGGATAGGGATTTACCATAAATTCAATGGACAAGAGCTAGGAGAATATTAAATTTCGACAAAACAAGAAAATTGAAAAGAAAACAGTATAAATTAAAACAACGACTCTTATACAGAAGTCACAATGTTGTTCTTTCATCCCATCCGAGGGACACCAGCTTAGTAAAAAAAATATTAACGATTTAATATTTCTTGCGGTCTTATCCGAGGAAGATTATCTAAAGATGTCAAAACCCGTAATCAAGTCAATGAAACGGCTTTCCATTTTATCTAATTTATCAAGCACGTGTTTTTTTTTTGTTTTTTTTTTTAAATCCGTATCACCCCATGCAAGGCAGTAAAGCCACTAAGACACAAAGGGTTACAAAGTGTGCAAGAATTAGGAACAGAAACATTAATAATGAGCGGAAAGAGAAAAGAGTAATCAGGAGGACAGCAGATAGCGATTGACGTTGCATTAAAATTTTTCTAGTTGGCTAGAAAGTATGGAGCCGGAAGGTAGTTTAGCAAGCGAGAAGTGCGGGAAAAGAAACTGTTAGCTTAGAAGTTACGGCTACATCTAGCCAGCTCAACTGTAAATTGATGAGATCTTGACGCCAGTCGTACTAGACTGGCGTCGAGATCTCATCAACTACGCTTAAATTAAAAAAAGTCGGTGTACCATAGCGAATAGTTCATCCGAACAATTACTATGAAAGTATTTATAGAAAGTACACAGAGAGGCAACCTTACGGCGGTGGAAAATGACAGAAGCCGAGCCACCAGATCAGGACCGTTAATATTGCTGATTCTTCTTTGAATGTTATCAATTGCAGCTGAAGGCTAGTATTTATCGATCCACCCACGAGGATAGAATGTGGCAAAAGGCCGGTTTAATGTGGGTATCCCCGAGCCCGTAGGCTCGGCCAAAAATATAGCCTTTTTGAACCCGCCTTGACGGATTCAGGCCCTGTCTACCTCCCCGAACGAAACCTTGCCCTTCGGCAAAGCTTCCTCCGGGTTCCTCTCTGCTATTGCAGAGAGTTCGACAGACGCCGACTCGGAAGCTCACAAAGGCAGCGTACTACACTTTGATCCTAGCTTCCGGGCCGAGCAGCTGAAGGTTAATAGCACGGGCACCGGACTATATGTGGCAGCAATATTCTAAGCATAGACCAATGGTAAATTTTATAGAAAAAAAAACACAGAAAGGCAACCTTACAGCAACATTCTTCTCTTTTTATGTGCCATGTCTTTTAAGGACGTAGGCGATCATGGCTCTCCACCTCCCTCTATCCCTTGCAGCTCTCAGAAAACTCCTTCCTTCTGCTTCCTCCTTCTGACCACATTCTGTCATCCACCTGCTCAAACTCATCAGGTATGTCACGCACTGCTTTCTCTTGTCTCTCTCTTCTCTTTCTTCGACCCGTGAGTATCAGATTCTCCAGGCCTTCATTATGCGTCCCAAAAACTTCAGCTGTCTCGTTCTGATGTTAAGTATAAGCCTCCTCCTTGTTTGAAAACCTCTCTAAGACCTGATCGTTGCTCACAAGCTCGGTCCATGATATCCTTAGCATCCTTCTGTAGAGCCAATGTAATTATTATCTATTTATTTACGTGTCATATTGAAATGCGTTGTATAGCTTGAGAGAACATACACATTTGAAAACGCATGTTGAGTTTTGCTTTTCAAGAATGCATGATTTGAAAGTTGTTTCCCCCCCTGGAAGAATTTTTCATTACGGGGCATTATCTACCCATCACGAAATACAAGGTAGCAATTTGAATCCCTTAAAAGTTTTAAGCAGAGAAAACACAGAATTTGGTGATATTCTTAAAAAAAATGAAACAGCCAATACAGACAGACAACCAGAAAGACATATTAAATTTACAGACAGACAGAACGATAAACACATTTGTAGATGCTGAAGGGGGTGGAGGAGGAGGTGGTGGAAGAATCTGGAGGGAGAAAACCGACGGAGGATGTAAGGGCAAGAAGGCAAAGACAGAGGAGTGAGCAGTTGTCGGGCCGAGATGGAATGCTCTGTGTCCGCTCAAGGGGAAGTAAGCGCGACTTATCGCTCACTGATAAAAAGGCGGTTTGCACTTGTTAACATTTTATGTAGAAAAAGGGCGCGAAACATATGGCGACTGTGATGGAATTGAAACCGATTCCTTGCTCGGCCACCCACCCTCGGAATAAAGGAGAGTTTTTTTTTCCCACACGTTATAGTTTGTATTTAATGTGAAATTCATTTTTCTTTCTTCTTTTGTTTATATTTTATTGTATTTTCAATTCTCGTTTGAATAAGTTTTCCGCATCCACACACACACACACGCACACACACACACACACACACACACACACACACACACACACATATATATATATATATATTAGGTAGAAAGAATGTTAGAGGGTAGGATTATGAATTTCGTGTTGCTTTTGTTGTCAGACAAACTATTGGTGGTGCCTAGTTTTGAGGATTTGTGGATTTTGTTTTGAACAATAAAAAATATTAAAAAATTAAAATTTTCAGACACACGAGGTTGTATATTAATATTTTTTTGTTTTATTATTTCAATTAGCTTCGTCGACTAGTTTCGGCCAGCATTGCCATCATCAGGAGAAAAAAATCCCTGCTTGTTTGTAGCAGGAAACTGTCTCTGAAGAAAAGTGAACTTTATCTGTAGTTTTCATTTGTTTTTTTTTATCGTTAATTTTGGTCAGGCCTTGTGTTGGTCAAACGGCCTCCTTTCAAGTTGTTTTTTTAAAATAGAGACTGGGAGATTCCTGAGTCTCAGGATTCCCTCCTTGGTCATTTTGACCGTTTTAATGGTTGCTGAGAAAGGATGTGAGTGTTAAGTGTAAGTTATCTTTTAGTTTTTGGGAAGTGTGTCTGATGTGTGTATGTGTATATATTTGCGTGAGTGTGTATATGTGTGAGACCTATATATATATATATATATATATATATATATATATATATATACAGCCTCTCAAAGGAATGCTGCTTAAAAATTGAACATTGAATTCAACACTTAGAGGCGGCAGTCTGTTTAATGCTAGACGCAATCGTCAGGCCACTATGCATCAAGCATGAAATATGTGTTGAATGTTCACTTTTACACACGCTCTATCTCTGATATTGAGCACTTTATCCCATAAATATAGCACGCCTTAAGACTATATTTCTTCATATATATATATATATATATATATAATTTTTTTTTTTGAACAACAAAAATATTAAAAAATTAAAATCTTCAGACACACTGGGTTGTATATCAATATTCCTTCGTTTTTATTATTATTTCAGTTAGATTCCTCGACTAGTTTCGGCCAACATGGACATGATCAGGAGAAAAAAATTTGCTTGCTGGTAGCCGTGAACTACAGAAATGAATGTCGTGATGGAGAAAATAAACTTTTGTCTGTAGTTTTCATTTGTTTTCTTTATTTATTTTTTAACATGAATTTTGGCCAGTCCTTGTGTTGGTCAAATAGTCTCTTTTAAGTTGTTATTTAAGATAAGGGCTGGATGGATTCATGCTGCTTTGAATTCCCTTGGTCAGTTTGACAGTTTTATTGATCCCTGGAAAGGGGATGTGCCACTGTTAAGTGTGTGTGTGTGTTATTTGGTTCTTAGGGAGAGAGTGAGTATGATGTGTGTAAGCGTGTATATTACTATGGGTGTGTGTTATCATCTCTCTCTCTCTCTCTATATATATATATATATATATATATATATATATATATATATATATATATATATAGAGAGAGAGAGAGAGAGAGAGGGGGGATAGATAGATATGACAAACGGAAATCGTTTAATTGAAAATAGATTTAATTACGCGTTTCTCCTTTCGAGGGTTTATCAGATCCAAAAACTAAAGAAAGAAATGTGTGTCTATGCATTTGTGTGTATCCTTGCATAATGGTTGGCATTAAATGACCCATCGAAAGTTGTTAATACATTTTCCCACAATGGCTCGAAAGCCCCAAAATTAATATTTCCTTTTCAGAAACGAATCTAAGGCAAGTCTTACACACACACAGACACACACAGACACACGCACACACACACACACACACACACACACATATATATATATATATATATATATATACTTAAATATTTGTATCTATAAAAATTAGGTATAAACATAATATATATATATATATATATATATATATATATATATATATATATATGGACATTTAATTGAATACAACAGACAAGGTGCTTTGAGTTAGTTTTTTATACAATTTCTCATGCGATCTAATATTTTTCTGATGATAAATTATATAAAAACTGTCCGAATGTTCTTTTAATCCGCGCTTTCAGCTATACATTTAGCCATTTTCAATGATTGGATATTTTAACTTTTAAATAAGAAATAGTTTGTTGAATGTATGTAATTATATAATGTTTTCATTTTTTTAAAAACACGGTCAAGATATTGTGTCCATGTTCATAGTTAATATCATTAAGTGTTGTTTTTTTTTTGCTTTTATTAATAAGGCGTCCATTATTTTTAGCTTTTTTTTTGCATGTAGATGATGCTATTATATCTAAGTTGTCAACAAGTATGTTACAAATAAGGTCCAGTAGGTCTTCATGAATATTTAAATAAATATTAAAATAAATATAATATGAATAAATAAATTTTATATATATATATATATATATATATATATATATATATATATATATAAGCAAATATATGGATATAGATCCGACAGTATGAAGAAAAATATACTAAAATCCTAATATGCTATTATGCTGTTTTAATGTTTTTTTTTCGGTCCTGGAATTGAACGTCGGACATTTCGGTCTAATAGAACATACAATTTCATGACATATTTATAATTAATTTTACAATTAAATCGTCTTTTTAATTATTTTAAATATTAGATTTATATTTATATATATATTTATTTCATATATATATATATATATATATATATATATATATATATATATATAGTAGTGATTTTATAAATATTTTTTTAAATTTTTAAATAAATAATTATATATATATATATATATATATATATATATATATATGAAAGTTTTTGTATAGTGATGTAAAATGTTTTTACTATAATCAATTATAATATATTTATATATATATATATATATATATATATATATATATATGTGTGTGTGTGTGTGTGTGTGTGTGTGTGTGTGTGTAAAGAAATTTGATAAATGGAAATCGTTTAATTGAAAATAGATTTGATTACGCGTTTCGCCTTTCAGGGCTTCATCAGCTCCAAAATGAAAGAATGGAATGTGTGTCTATGTATTTGTCTGTATCCTTACATAATGAATCACAGTGCTTTTTTCCCCCTGAGCTGCCCTTTCATGTGATTAAAGAAGAAAATGAGTGGCTTAAAAAAAAGCCGTTAATCTTTATTCTGTAACTTTCCTTTATAATTCTTAGTTCATGTCGAAAGTTATTAATATATTTTCCCAGCTTTTTCCAGCTTTATCGAATTAAAAGTAAATCCTCATCTCGTTTTCAGAATGGCTGGAAAGCAAGAAATTTATATAGCCGTTTCTGAAATGAATCCAAGACTTCAGTATGTAGGAGGATGCATATTTTCTCGAATATCCAGGCCGGTAAATGTAATTAATACTGCTTAATTAAAAACAGAGCATTTACTCAAAAAAGTTATATCCATAAAAAAATAACGTATAAATAGAAAATAAATTAAAATATCTATCAGATTTAATCTATTACATAAAATATGTTGTTATTGTTAAGTTACGTTTCGGAGCAGAAATGAATTATCGAGATAAGTCGTCGAATGTATATATCTATAAGCAGTAATTTGAACTTTGCTAAACCAGAAATCCGCTGTGGGTTAATTGGTTAATAGCACGTCAGGCCAAATGTTGTTTTCGTATAGGATACAGGTTCGCTTCCTGTCGGTGGACGCATATTTTCTACAAGATTTTTCGAGTATTTAGGCCGGTAAATGTAATCAATACTGTTTAATTAAAAACAGAGCATTTTCTCAAATAAATTATATAAAAAAAATTAACGTATAAGTAAAAATATATATTAAAACATTACATATATATTACACAAACAAGTTTTGCAAAATGGATGGTGGCTAGGAATTGGAAATCGAAGAGCCGAGTTCTTTGTTATATTCACCTTGGGAAAGATTTTGAATCAACCTCTTCTTCCCCCCCAGGTATGGGTTAATTAGTAGAAATTGTATCAGTAAATCATTATTATCTCCAAGAAACACTGACAATTTAAAAATATTTTCTGGTTTTGAATAACCTGCAAAAGTTTGATAAGCTGTAAATACACATCAATCAAGCTGGGAGATTTGTAAGCGATGAAATCGTTTCCGGAACGAACATAAAGGTAGAGAAGGGAGAGAAAGAGGTCTCTTCAGATGTGTCGATTACATATTACTGTGCAAACTGTCGGATTTAATCCATTTCCTATATATATATATATATATATATATATATATATATATATATACATTTCATACTCATAGTTTATACTATATACGGCTCCTTATTTTATAATTTCCCATTTGATTTTGGTGGAGATATTTTCTTTTTGGGTCTATCTGTATTTTAATAGGGTTGTATTTTTTTTTGTCTATTTTTTATTTTATTTCAAAGGATATTTTGTGGCTATGATATCTTCCTGTCAATGCTTTTTTCTGTGGCTCCCTCTCTGTTAATTTTGTTAGTTACAGTAACTTTGTACATTATGTTATTGGTTAAACATTTATTGTTAAGTGGGCAATTTTCTTTCTACAGATAATTTGATATTGTTATTTTGATGGATGTTATTGTTCTTGTAAGTATTATTGATTTTGCTATGTGTGTTTTTTTTTGTGTCTGTGTGTGTTAAGAAAATTAATGAAAAAAAAAGTGGGGGGCAAGTGGACGGGCTAAGTCGTTTAGGACTTTATCGGAATAAAGTAATGCTTACATTGATGTAACTACACATGCGCAGGAAGGAGACGTGACGCTGAAAGGCTAAGCTTTTAAACAAAAAAAATTATAAATATGTATTTTGATATATAGTTTCTTTATATTTTTATCACATTTGTTAGTTTCAGCGTAAGAAAGACACTATATGTCTGTCTATCTATCTATCTATCTATCTATCTATCTATATATATATATATATATATATTTCCCAAGAGGATAGAATCCACGTAGAACTCAATGTCCAGGACAGAGTAAGAATATAATATAAAGGTTCAAACACTAATATTCCATTATTAGTGTTTGAGCATTATAATATATATATATATATATATATATATATATATATATGCAAAAAATAATGACGTAAAATGTCGTTTTTTGAAGTTTCTAGTAATAACGTCAAAAACGATTTTCTTACGTCATTACGGTTTATAAAGACAAGAGGAAAGGTTTTTGTAGCCGACGCGTTTCGTCATCTAATAGACTTTATCAAGGACGAAACGCATCGTCTAATATTTTTCTTTTGTCTGTATTCCTATAGTTTTATTACAGATATATTTTTAATAATACCTGAATCTTTACACACACACACACACACACATATATATATATATATATATATATATATATGTGTGTGTGTGTGTGTGTGTGTGTGTGTGTGTATGCATGAACACCAGAAGTACTACATCAGTAATAAAAAGACAAAAATAATACCCCAGGTTACAATTTGACGTTGGATCATCCTAAAATTTTAAACTATCATTCCTTTTCATGGAAGATTGCCTAATACAATGTTACGTGGTACGCACAATATTAAAAAAAAAAAGAAGTCATTTTCTTTCAGATGTCTAGCGAGCATTTAAATGACAGCTCCCAATCAGACGCAGTAGGCGAAAACATTAATCTTACTCGTGACACTAGCCGCCAAGAGCTACTCGGAGATAGCGAGCTTCTTTTATGTGGCCAAGTAAACAAAAACAACAATAAATATATCCGTGCTCACCTCACATCACATTGATGTTCACTTCTGTCATGGTCCTGAGGATTGTTAACACTGTACAGAAACGTGGCAAATTAGAAGAATCGATACTACACTCTGCTTCCATTCAGAAACACAGGAAGCTAACTTTTCAGACGAGTCTGAAAGCACAGATACTACATTGACTATAGGCAGAGTGCACAGGTGTTCTTATCACAGTAAAGTGTTCGGATGCTTTTATCCAGTGTATTTTTAAAATAATATATCTGAAGGAATGAATCCATCCCTTCTCCTCCCAGCTATGGGTTAAATTAGCAGGATAGACAGGGATCTCTAGCTTTGGGTGTTAATTAATCTAAGAGAAGGAGAATTTTACATTTTAAAGCGTGGATGTAATGGCAAACCACACCACTATCTTTCCCAAGACGGCATAGCAATTCAGAAATACTAAAGACAAAGGTATCTGTATAGAGACATGGCCGCCTATATCCTGAAGGAACATTGAATTAAAGAAATATCTTCTTCTTCTTCTATGTGCCGTGTCTTTTCAGAACGAGGACGATTATAGCTCTCCATAACTTCATATTCTTTGTAGCCCTTGGTAAAGTTTACCTTTTTCCTTCACTTCAAGTTACTCGTCTGCCTTCTATTTACCCATGCTTGTGATGCATGTTACTCACCGTTTTTCTCCACCTCCTTTGTTCTCGTTAGGTCACACGAGTGAAAATCATACCACGGGTTGACCCAAGCCTTGTGAGTGAAATTGGGTAGACCGAACCCTTAGGGCCATCGAAAGCTCTACTAGCATGAAGTCACAAGCCATCGTGGCCGAGGGCTTGAACGTGCTGGTCTTGTTCAAATTGTTGATCACGCTAGATAATGCGCTCTTTCCCAGAAACTGTGACTAAGGTCTGCTCAGCATAATTGCAGTATAAACCACAGGTGGGCTCTGTGGGTGTTGAATATGCACAAATATGTCTGAGCAAGCGTCTGCAACAGGGATTGGCTAGCTGCCCTAGTAAACGGGTGTCCTCGAATAAGAGTGGCCAGCTATACATACACACATACGGTCATGGGACTGATGATGACGATGATGATGATTACTTAAGTACGAAGGAGAGTATGTTTGGTTTCAGTTAGTGATGATATAGTCCAAATGTTTGTTTTCTAGCTTTTTCAACCATATTCCTTGTCATTTTTAAGATCCGAGGTTAGGTAGATGTGACATCTTCTTCTTCTTCTTCTTCTTCTTCTTCTAGTTCACTCATCTTATTTCTCTTCTTTATCTTCTTCTTCTTCTTCAGCATCCTTTACATCTTTTTTATCATCTTCTTCATCTTGTCCTTCTCCATGTTGTTGTTGTTCTTCTTCTTTAATTTCTTCTCCATCATCATCATCATTTTCTTCTTCTTCTTCTTCTTCTTCTTCTTCTTCTTCTTCTTCTTCTTCTATGTGACGTGTCTTTTCAGAACGAGGACGATCATAGCTCTCCATAACTTCCTATTCTTTGTAGCCCTTGGTAAAGTTTACCTTTTTCCTTCACTTCAAGTTACTCGTCTGCGTTCTATTTACCCATGCTTGTTTTTCTCCACCTCTTTTGTTCTCGTTAGGTCACACGAGTGTCGAATTACTCAGTTCTCGTTTTCTCATTATGTGTCCTAGAAGTATCAACTGCCTCTTTCTGATTAAGCATAATAGTCCATTTTGCTTCCATTTTCCTTAAAACTTGTTACACAGATGTTCCATTCGTGCTATTCTCAGTATCCTTCTGTAGAACCATATTTCTGTTGCCTTATTTATCTATGAGGAGAATGTCTCGCATTCACCGTCAGATAGGAAGCCGAAAAATTACATCACAGTTTTTTCTTTGTTTCTCATGACAATTTATTCTTAATCCTTTGCTTAACTTTTGGAAAGCATCTTCCGAGATTCCAATGAACCTTCGTATTTCGGTGTTAGATTTTCCGCTCTCTGTTAAGGCTCTTCCCAGATATTTAAATCTTCGTACTTGATTAATTTTAATATCACCCATTCGTTGGTTGATTGAATGTGTATAGCAGCATATCAACTTCTATGGGTTATTTAATACCGAAATCTAAGTATTTTGAACACAATTTTATGGCTTCATCTGCAGATAAAAGGTATTGTTGGTGATTTTGATTTGAATATATATTGTTGGTAATTTTACTAAAAATAGGTATTGTTGGTTAGTTGAATTTGTTTAGCGTTACGTCAACATCTAAGGGTTAATGTCGAAATCTAAATATCGTTCACAAATTTATGCTTTCAACTACAGTTGTTATGCACATAACTTTATACTTTCAGAGGAAAGGTATGTTTTTTAGATATATATTTTGTAGATCATAAAATGTATTCTTAGTAATTTTACTATAAAAATATATTTTATATTATTTTAGTGATGTATTAGGTTGGTGCAAAAATAATGACGTAATAATGTCGTTTTTGACGTTAACGTCAAAAACGACATTATTACGTCATTATTTTTAAAACCAACCAATATTTTCATTTTGCTATAAAAATAAACTCGTTATTTTATTTTGAAAATGTATCGTTGATTTTTGTTTGTGAGTTCACTATTTGTCTCTAGAAGGGACCCTAAAAGGTGCTACCACCCCGGGTCAGGGTGAACCTGGGATAAACAGCTGTTAAGTGGTTCACCTATTCGTAGCTCTTATCTTGGACTATTCCTCTTGCTTACAATCAAACATGGTGTCTCTTCAATGTGTGATCTACAGGCATGATTTTTTCTTCAGCTTGTGATCTACATTTAAGAATGTGATCTACATATGCAATTCTGCTGAAATATGTGATCTACACTGTAGTAATAATAACGAAAACGACATAAAAAAATATTAAGATATTATATCTCGATTTTATTTGTTGGAAAATTATGCGATCGAGTGCCCAACATTTACTTGTTGCATTAGCTTAATGATATTTAAACTGTGCACAGTCACCGGAAGAGTCGAGCGTTGAGTTGATAGAAAATCTCCGAGCAAAGCATTCAGCCTTGTCGACAGAGGAGGTCAGCACTTCGAACTGGTTAAACAAAGGAGGTATAGAGGGTTTGCAATTGTTAAATACGCTTTTGCAGAGACGCCAATAATCTTTGGAGTCAAATTTGCGAGATGCAATACGCTCCTTCATCCGAGCAGCAAATAGTGACTTAACATCGTTGAGGACACGCTTACACTCGTTACGGGCAGAAGCAAAGAGACGTCTATTGCAGTCCGACATGTCGCCACGAATCCAGTTTCCTTGAAAGCTATAATCGCCAACTATTCAAATGTAATGTCGATCGACATCTCCAGTTGCCCTGATCTATCCATTATCCTTCTCCTTATCCTTTCCTCTATCCCTCCTATCTGATCTTGCTCCAAATCTTCTGTAACCCCTTGCGTCTTAGTAGCTTCCCGCCTTGCTTGGGGTGAAACGCATATATATATATATATATATATATATATATATATATATATATAACTTTTCATTATTCGGACTATTGTCCTCATCTTTGTCGCCATATTTATTACAACGTTTCGGCTGTTGTACGCTCCGGCCTTCTTCAGGAGGTTAGAATGTCGAACTAAACCCTTTATTTCGCTCACTGGGGTGGACTGTTCTCTTTCCACGTGCCATGTTTAATGGATCTCAGTTAT
>CAHIKZ030000555.1:692500-705000 GCA_903632075.3 Acanthosepion pharaonis
TGACACTTTCCACTGACAAGAAAAAAAAAAAAATTAAATTACATAGATAAAGCCCTTCGTAAGGTGTGGGCTGTACTTGTCAGAACAATTTTTTGTATCGCCTTGAGGCATGGACTTCCAGGAATCCTTTCTATTAGTCTACTGCAATCTTTTCCAATCAGTCCTAGGGCTCCAACTACAACAGGGATTGTTGATGTTCTCATTTGCCACATTTTCGAGATTTCTATTTCAAGCTCCTTGTACTTTGACAACTTTTTGAATATCTTCAAAGATACATTGCAGTCAGCAGGGACTGCCATATCAATAAGGAGGCACCGTTTTTGTTTGTGGTCTTTAATAACAATATCTGGTCGGTTGGCTTGGATTGTTCTGTCAGTGTGTATTGTGTAGTCCCATAGAATTGTAACAGGTCCTATCTCCGTAATCGGGTCTGGGTGGTGTTCATACCAGTTTCTTTCAGTTTCCTTCCCGTAGAAGTTGCAGATTTTCCAGTGCAGATATTGGCCCACTCTGTCATGTCGGGTTTTATATTCAGTGGGTGCCAACACCGTGCAACCTGATACAAGGTGATCAATCGTTTCTGGATATTTATCACAGAATCAGCATTTTGGGCTGACACAATATTTTAGTATATGTGTATGATAATTCCTAGTTAGCAAGCAGTGGTCCTGTGCAGCAAGGATAAAACCTTCAGTTTCAGCTTTCAACCCTGCACTACGTAGCCACTGATGGGTACGGGTTTTGTCTACGTCAGCTTGTTTGGTACGGGCAGAGTATTGGCCATGAAGCGGTTTATCTTGCCATCGCTTCTGTATCTGGTCGGTTGCATTCGTCTTTGCTGTTTTTTTTAGGTATTTTGCAGTTTCAGTATCATTATTATTATTATTATTATTATTATTATTATTATTATTATCGATAAAGAAAAAAATGAGAGTAATTTTCCAGTTGGTTTTTACATGTTCATTTCCATCACTATTATTAAATTTTTAACTCACGCTAAAATTTATTATTATTATTATTATTATTATTATTATTATTATTATTATTTCCTTTGATTTTTGTTGTATACACATATCCTTCCGGGCCCCAACCAGAGACCTACTCAATTCATGACATTTCCACTGGTCAATCTTGTAAAAAAGAAAAAAAATACAAGCAAGGAAACACATTTTACATAAATAAAGCCCTTCGTAATGTGTGATTTGTACTGGTGAGTACAATTGTTTTGTATTTCTTTAAGGCATAGGGTAACAAGGATCTTTTCAATGAGTCTGTAGGTACTTTTTCCAATCAGTCCGAGGGCTCCAACTACAACAGGAATTATTGATGTCCTCATGTGCCACATTTTTGAGATTTCCACTTCAAGATCCTTGTATGTTGATATCTTTATGATGATCTTCAAAGATTTATTACAATCTGCAGGGACTGCCATATCAATAAGAAAGCACATTCTGTTTTTGTAGTATTTGATCATGATGACTGGGCAATTAGTGTATTGTAAAGCCGCCCAAAATTGTTATCGATCTTATCACTGTAACGGGTTCAGGATGATAGTATTAGGTTGGTGCAAAAATAATGACGTAATAATGTCGTTTTTTGACGTTAAAAAATACGTCAAAAAACGACATTATTACGTCATTATTTTGCACCAGCCTAATAATACCAATTCCTTGCAATTTCCTTCCCGTAAAAGCGGCATATCTACTAGCGCAGGTAGTGCGCCACTCTGGCGTGCTCAGTTTTATACTCAGTGGGTGCTAACACTGATAACTATGAGTAATTGAAAAATGGTTCAAATATATATGTATACATATACACCTTTTTTTTTTCCAATGAATCTATTGCAAACATTTTGTTGGCATTAAATGACCCACTGAGGTTTTGATATGCCATAAAACAAAACAACCAACCAAGCAACGACACTAAGAATTCCAGAGAAACGAATAAACAAATAAGGAAGTCTTAAAGAAAATGGTAAGAAAAAGAACACTTATATACAGAATCAGGAAAAGACAACCGAAACTTCTTGGTGTTATGGTCCGGTTCCTTGTAGCACGATGATAGTCCAAGGTAGAACCAATAAAGAAGAACTCGAAGGGGGATATGGAATAACGCAGATATATTACAAACAGGAATATATACAGAGAAGTAGAAAGTGTTAGTACGAACAATCAGGTTTAGTAGTAATTGTCTGAACGCGACTCTGTTTCGGACTGCCTCTGACTCGACTGACTGACTGACTGACTCGGTCGCTCTGACTGACTGACAGACTCCTGACGGCCTTCTCTGCAGACTTCAGAATGAACTCAGACGGAACTCCAGACTTTAGACGGAACTCTCCTGCTTCCTCTTGAGGCGCAGTATTTATTACGTATGGAATAGTCCATTATGTTATTATGGGTAAGGTCCCATAAGACTTGGAAATATAATGAGGAAAGAAGGCTTGAAAAACCTGATCCTCACAGTGGGTGCTAACACAGTGCAACTTGATACAGGATGGTCAATTGTTTCTGGATATTTATCAAAGAATCTGCATTTCGGATTAACACAATTTTTCAGTATGTGTATTTGGTAATTTCTAGTTAGCAAGCATTGGTTCTGTGCAGCAAGAATAAAACCTTTGGTTTCAGTTTTTAATCCTGCACTACGTAATCACTGATGGATATGGGGTTTGTCAACATTAGCTTGTTTGATACGAGTATAGCATTTACCATGAAGTGGTTTATCTTGCCATCGTTTCTGCATTTGGGACATTGCATTTGTTTTTGATTTCTTTTTTAGGTTCATTGCCACTGCAGATGTACTGAAATTTATTTGCTCTTCTTCACCCACTTGAAATTCCATTTTGAATTTGTTGACTTACTGAATAAAGTTTCTTATTTCTCTCATGTTCTTTGAAACAGATCATCATCCAGTATTCTGTAGTTTTCAGGTATCTTTGAAAACCGATTGTTGTGGTTTTCTAACACAGTTCTAGTTGAACTAATCCTCTGCCTCCTTCGGATCTAGACACCTAAAGACGATCAACATCAACCTTAGGATGATGCATGCGGTGGCATTTCGTTTTGGCCTCTATTCGCTTAATGTGAGCTATGGTCCAGTTAAGGACGTTGAAAGTGTATTGCACCACAGTGACAGAAAAAAGTGTTTATGGCTGATATTCTGTTTTTGTGATTTAGCCCCAGACGCACACTCATGTAGTATTCTTTTCTTATTTCTCTTTCTTTTGGGTACGCTGTATTACATCTCCTTTTCTAATTCCTAGGAACCTATCGGCTTCTTCTTATTCCAGTTCCCTAATTTTTGTGACAAAATCTAGATCTATTGAGTATGTTTCTGTAATTTTCCGTTTCTTCTTCACATTTACCTAATCATTACCGATGTCATCATTGAAACATTTTACAATATTGGGCTTACCCTTCAACTCATTGTCGTCCCTGGCAAAGTGTCTGATATCATCCATGTAGAATAAGTAATTAAACATTTTCTTTTTGACTTTGTATGTATACTTATTACTATTTAACTTATGTGAAAGGGGGGGGTAAAGACAGACAGAACAGGGACGACAAGGAGTCTCTTTGAGAGATTCTCGTCGGATATTCAAACAATTGGCAATGGCAGTACCTTTGGTGTGGTTTAGGTATAATGTTGTTTTCCACAGGTCCGTGCTATTTTTAAGGACATTTACTATCACTGAGGAGACTTTGTACATTTCCAAAGCTTTAAGGATCCAAGAATATGGCAGACTATCAAAGTCTTTCCAGTAATCTATCCAAGCTATGCTGAAATGTCTACTTTTTCCTTCATTTTTCTAGGATTATTTTATTTATTATTAGTTGACCTTTAAATTAAACTAGTAAATAAAATTCCACCAAACAAGGGAATACAGAAACTGCAATTAAAGTTGCAGAGAATAAGAAACGATTTGTAGGATTTATTGACAAGAAATTCCAAACGAACCTGAAGAATTTTTGCAGGGAAATTGGAAAAAAGGACACCATCTATTGAAGAAGTGTAAAAATGTCTGAGAGAATATTCGGTGCAACCCAAAGAATATAATTCCAACGCAGAGTAGAGTAAACTAGAACAGGAAAGATTAAAGCTTGACCCTGTCCAAGATTGGAAAATATAACCAAGAATTATGTTAGGTAAGCTGTAACAAAATCCCCAAAATGGAAATCCCCAGGTAATGACAAGGTACCTAACTTTTGGTTCTGTCGTCTGTCACCAATCTATAAAACCCTGGAAAAACTTTATCAATGCTAATTAATAACCTCAATGAAATTCCAGAATTGATCATTGGATGTATTACATATCCTCTACCAAAAACGGGTGAAACGTATGATCCATGTGAAACGTATGTTTGTCCGTCACATATAAATTCATCAACTCCGTCTTGACGAAATGCACTTACCCTTTTCTCGATGAAAACATTCTTTCCTTGGATGTCAAAGAAGTTCATATGGTTACAATTATTATTATTATTATTATTATTATTATTATTATTATTATTATTATTATTATTATTATCGATGTAACGAACATGTTAAAATAAGAGGCAAAAAATGTCAGTTTTTATCGCTATTATTAAATTTAGGTTTCCCGCTAAAATTTATTATTAATAATAATAATAATAAATTTTAGCGGAAAAATATTTCGGAAAAACGATAAGATATTATTCAAACTCTCTTTGTTCTAGGTATCGGATTAGAAGAAAAATTCATGGGATTTTTTAAGTGATTATCAAAGACATCCTTTAGATATTTGTACATAGATTAATTCATCTTATATATGACATTTTGTGCTAATACCTTTCGCCATCTTTGAGACAGCTTCATGATTTCATTCTCTTATAACATGGCATCTTCTGGGGTGATGAATTGGTGTAAGTGATTTTTACAGGCTTCCAGAGAATTGAAGTTCTTCCTCTTAAGAGAATTTTGTAGAGATCAAAATAAGTAATAAACCGAAGGTGCAGAATGTGATGATTACGGCGGGTGTAGTAGAACCTCCCAACCCAAACTCTTTCAATTTCTGTCAGGTCTGCAACGAGATGCGAGGTCTGGTGTTGTCAAACAAATTTCATCATAAACTCCGGAAGTAGATTAATATTACTGCAAACCACTAAAAAAAAAAAAAAATAAAAATTAAATCGATTACACCCTGTCATTCCAGTGGGTCTAAAATTGACCGTTTAGTGAAAGAAAGTAAACTAAAGCAGTTGTTTCAATTAATTTGCACAGGTGTGTATATAGTAAAATATATTTTATCTGTAGTTGGAGGCATACAATTGGGTTCAAAATATATTTTTTGAAGCCATTAAATGACCCATAAAGATGTTGATAAACCGCTAAACAAATTTCAACCAACCTCTTTTATCTTTAGGATCGTTTTCGCTCCATATTTTAAAGAAACCAATTTTTATGAGCTGTGAGCGGCCTTTTTCATTAATGGATATATTTTTTCTTGCATTTGATCTGAAAATCGCCGATGGAAATGCGGTGTATTCAATTTTCTTTCGTTGAATCGTGAGGCAATAATGACGATAATACAATTGATGAGCTTTACTTTTAATGTTTACGATAACAGAAAATTCTATTTTCACAATATCACCAGAAGAGTCCGCTACATAGAGATGGGCAATTCAAACATCTATCTATAGGGGACTTTGCTGAAGGCGGAGAATACTATTCTAAGAACCAAAGAAAAATACACGAAAACAATATACAAAACATTCAACAAAATTCTTACTTGATTAATTTGAAGAAGAACTAGTGTTGCGCCATCGTATATTCAACTGTCAATAAATAGCATAATTAAAAAAAAAAAACACTCATCGAGTCTAGATGAAACCTCAACAGAATGCAGAGAGCACTGGAACTTCTGGTGGAACTTCTAGCCTCGATGAATTACTTAATTATGTTTATCTCAAATCTTCCTAATAATTTCTATCACTTGTATATCCTTGATTGAACCGGCTTCTAATGCTCTGGATGGAGCGGTTTGGGGATAATAGTCTCATGGGGGTAAAGTTCTATGGGTAAAGAAAACTCGGATGAGTTCCACTACAGAATATGTGATCGAGCGGCGCTATAACGAGTCTAATTCGTTACCTCTTCGTCACCGAGGCCCTTTGGTACAGCTGGTATGACGTTTGCCTCGTATCATAACTGTCCGGGTTTCAATTCTCGGTAGTCGATGCGCACTGCCGATGTGTTCCAAATATAGGACGAAACGGCCGTCCTAGTGCATTCTGCATTCTGTTGAGGTGTCTTCGATGAATTACTTAATTATGATTATCTCAAATCCTTAATTTCTATCACACACACCCTTATATATATATATATATATATATATATATATATATATATATATATTATATAAATAGCATTTGTTCATGTTTTCATGATACATCTGATGTTAAAAAAAAAAAGCACCGTGAAAATATCTATAATCACACACACACATATATATATATATATATATATATATATATATATATGAATAAATATAGTTTAAAGGTGTGCTATATTTATGGCATAAAGTGCTCAATATCAGAGATAGAGCGTATGTAAAATATAAAAATGAACGTTGAAGTCAACACTTAGAGGCGACAGGCTGTTTCATACTATACGCAATCGTCAGGCCGCGTGTGTTTTTTTTTCTCGATCGGCAATCGGCAAGTGGTGCATTGTGGGCAGTCCATTCTGGCGCTTATTTTAGCGGGGAAAGGTTCATTTATTTATTTGGGATAAAATTAATCCAAAAATTGGACCGAAAATAGCTTTAATTATCTTAAAACAGACAATTAAATAAATGACCTAAACAAATCTCAAAAATATTCTACTACGTTAGTAAAACATCGAAAACCGAAAAGAATAAATAAATATATAACAATAAAAATAAATAAAAGCAAGTAAAATAAATTAACCTAAACAAACAAACAAATAAACAAACCACTTCCGCCAAAATAACCGACAGAATGGACTACCCACAATGCACCACTTGCTGATTGCGTCTAGCATGAATCAGCCTTTCACCTCTGAGTGTTGACTTCAATGTTCATTTATATATATATATATATATATATATATATATATATATATATATGTATACTTGTAATTATTTTAAAAATATGATTTCATCGTGAAAGTAGTCATCCGTATTCAAGTTTAATTTCAGTATTAAACCTTAACTGTTTAATAATAAACAATATTAATATATTAAACCTTAACTATGGAGCATTGTTTTTTAAAAATAAAAAAAAGATAGTAAAGAACTTATGATTATCAATGTAACAGTTCTTTATATATATATATATATATATATATATACACGAATGCACACATATATTTCTATACATACACATACGTATACATTCACAAAATAAATTGGAACGAATAAGTACCCGGATAGTAATAATTTGATAAAATGTATAAAAAGTTGCCTTGGTCATATTTTTGTGGGCAGCTTACCTGTTAGAGACCTAGGCCAGGAATTCGTCCCTTGCATTATTATTATTATTATTATAATGAATAAAAAAATGTTTGAAAACAATCTAATTGAATAGAGACTAAAAACACGATTTCATAAAACTCATAGATTATTTTCAATGAAATGTTAAAGAGAAATCAAGACTGAGAGATAAAACGGGACACTTCCTTGAAAGTAGGCCTATAAATCTGCTTTTAAGCCGTTCGAAGATTGACATGAGGAGGTTTGATGAGAGCGATGAGGAAGAGGGTCCGGATTTATGGCTCCATGTACGGACCATAGGCTGAGGAAAGGGCAAAGCGAGCAAGAACCAATCGACGCTACGGCGTATGAGAGTGCATATATAATCTCCTGTCGCTATAGAAATTGCCACTTCTTCGTCCTATACGTAAGCATTAAGTGTTCATAGATTTTTTTCATGAACGAGATACACCGAATTCAAACTTCAATTCAAGCTGTTTATTTTCACGTACCATTAATGCCATCGTAAAAGCCATGTATACATCGCCACTGTGCTCTGTCCTATCAGTAGATACCTGGAAAAGCAAGTCTCATTACTGGCATGCCACAAAGGTTGCCGGACAAAAGTGTGAGGATTTTTCAATAATTATCTTTGTTGGTTGATTTTTCGTCATATGTGTTGCAGTTTTTTGTGTATATATACATATAAGTAGTGAGCCACTCAAAATGACTTAACTCCCTTTATAGTCCACCAATAGAAGGTTAACCAATCAGAAGACGTAGAATATTCAATCCGCCGTGTATAAAGGCGGCCATTTTTTTTTCATTCTACCCGAATGTCCAATCCAGCTTGTCAGGCGAAGAGAAACAGAAGGAAGAACTACGCTCTGCTACTTTTACCAAAATATCCACTGCTAACCTGAACAACGCTTTCCTACTGTCTTCGAAATATTCACTGCTAACCTCTGGATTCTATACTCGATGACGACCGTCATGATGAATAACAATATGAATCGCTGTTGGGTGAATATCGAATTCTTACGGGGCACCGGGTGAGGATCAAACTCATTTCTCAGTAGTAATGATTAGGCTGATTGATTTTAAGTCATTTCAATCGTTGTTTGGTTATTTAATATCGAATTATTGTGGGACACCCAGTGAGGAGCAAACTAATTCCTCAGTAGTAAGGATTGGGTTGATTGATTTTACGTCATGTCAACCGCTGTTGGATCATTTAATGTCTAATTTTGTATGGGGCACCCAGTGAGAATCAAGATCCCTTTTCGATGTTAATGCTTAGGTTGGTTGACTGTGTGAATTGTCAAGCTTTGTTGGATTTTCTTAATGTCGAATTTTTGCGAGTGACAGCAGTAACCACAACAAAGAGCTGTTACACCTATTGTACACCTTGACTGGGACCATTGACATGCTTAAATACAAGCATTAATTATAGATGTTTATTGGATGTGCAATTTTCTTTTTTAAGCGTTTCACCCCAAGAAAGACAGACAACCACTAGCACGCAAGAGGGTTACAGACAGTTGGAGCGAGAGTCCACACGTTAATCGTAAACTGATGCTGGTGACTAGCCTATATTGTACCATGGGATTCCAATTTCTCCGTGAGCTGACTCTCACATAAGTTTCGGCCAACATGGCCATCATCAGGAGAAGAAATATTTCTGTTTGTTGGTAGCAGTAAACTACAGAAATGAATATCTTGAGGGAGAAAATGAACTTTTGTCTGTAGTTTTCATTTTTTAAATTTTTTTTATCTTTTTAACATGAATCTTTTAACATTCCTTGTGTTGGTCAAACAGTCTCTTTTAAGTTGTTATTTGAGATAAGAGCTGAATGGATCTCTGCTGCTCTGATTTCCCCTGGTCAGTTTGACAGTTTTATTGGTTCCTGGAGAGGGGATGTGTCTCTGTTAAGTGTGTGTGTGTGTGTGTGTGTTATTTGGTTCTTGGGGAGTGAGTGATTATGATATGTGTAAGCGTGTATATTGCTGTGGGTGTGTGTTATCATTTGGCTCATTAGGGAGTGAGTGAGTATTATGTGTGTAAATGTGTATGTTCGTGTGGGCGTGTGTATAAGTGTGAGGCCTCAACACCTCCGTAAGCATGTCTGTCTTGTGTGGGTGAGAAATGGGGTAGGCCCTGATTTGTGGGGTTATATATTAATACTATCTATATTGTTAAGTTTATGGTTTAGCCGGGCTGGATAGTGTGTTTTTAAACGTTGTATCCACTTACTTTCATGGAACTCTAAAATCTTTCTAATGTTATCTGCTCTGAACTTTTCTATTCTCTCAATTATAGTGAATTTGGCATGGGTTTTGAAATTGTGTTTTTCTAGGCGGAAATGTTTTACGGGTAACAATTTTTCATGGGGAGTCGACGATATATATATATATGAATGTGCGTGTTTTTTTATCAAAAAACGACAGGTTCAGGGTTTCCAAATCTTTTTACTTAACTATTTTTGTTTGTAACCAACTAGTAAGCGCCACATAGTCAGATCATCGTCGACGAAATCGCCCCCACCCCATTAGGTTTTTCTGGTGAGGAGAATGGCTTATAAACAAGGCATGCCAAAGAGTGGATGGATCTTCTTACAGACTCAAGGGCTATCTTTCACAATAAGAAAAACTGGATTCGATATCCATGTATGAAACCAATGCGTTGATGACAAGGCATCGCTGGCCGGAGGGAGGGCTTCCGTGACCAAAGGCAATAGCCAAAGCGGAAGTGCCCCCACGCCCGATGTAATTAATAGCAATGTGTTAGTGACTGAAGCGAGAAGTTGACCTGGAGAATGACGGGCTCAGGCAGGTCTTCTCTCTTAAGACACGCTACGTATCAATGAATTCTTACCCGGCTTTCAAACCAGATATGTGAAGGGAACTGGTCGTGTACTTAATTGCGCAATTACTCTACGACCATACCCGGTCACGTGGCCGAGTGTTTAGAACGTTCATATTCTAACCATAAGACTCGAATCTCACCATGGTCGATTCGTCAGGAAGGAGACTTCCTGATGTTATCGAACTGGTGGGGTCGATCCCAGCGTACGGCACCTTTGGAAAGTGTCTGAAAATCATACCACGGGTTGACCCAAGTCTTGTGAGTGAAATTGGGTAGACGAAAGCTGTACTAGCACGAAGTCACAAGTCATCGTGGCCGAGGGCGTGAACGTGCTGGCCTCGTTCAAATTGTTGATCACGCTAGATAACGCGCTCTTTCCCAGAAGCTGTAACTAAGGTCTGCTCAGCATAATTACAGTATAAACCACCGGTGGGCTCTATGGGTGTTGAATAAACACAAATATGCCTGAGCAAGCGTCTGCTAGTAGACGGGTGTCCTCGAATAAGAGTGACCAGCTATACATACACACATACGGTCATGGGACTGATGATGACGATGATGATGATTACTTAAGTACGAAGGAGAGTATGTTTGGTTTCAGTTAGTGATGATATAGTCCAAATGTTTGTTTTCTAGCTTTTTCAACCATATTTCTTGTCATATTTTAAGATCCGAGGTTAGGTAGATGTGACATCTTCTTCTTCTTCTTCTTCTTCTTCTTCTACGCCTTCTCCCTTCAACCCATATACATCCAGGTTGATTTCAGAATATGTATGAATGAGCAACATCAAACAATTGTCAGTCAATTATCAAAACAATCTGAACATTCAACAGACGTCTTTTCTATGCAAATACATTTAAGGCACGGAATTACTTATCAGGCTTATAGTGACGTCATGAATTACTTATCAGGCTTATAGTGACGTCATGAATATAACTGTCATCGAGATTCTTGATTGGCTAACTGTATAATCAGTTTTAAATTTATTGCCATTTCATTTTCAACAAAAGTTCAGTTGGCCATTGATGACAATTCTAGAACAACGTAACTATAAACAATTTTTTTCTAACCTCTGCCAGCCGCAATGATGGAGAAAGCATTACCTCGAACCATGGCCAGTGAGACACGCTGCAAGAGCCACTCCGTTTCGCGATGCTCATCCCTTAATCGAGACGCAATCGCGCCCACCCTCCGAAGGAACGCCATCGAACGAGGGCCAATAACCCCTGAAGTCTCCACTGCCACAGGAGTAAAAAAAAAATCTATTAGCAAGAGAAGAATATTTAACTATTTTTTTCATCTCTGCGTCCCGGGCGACGGATCCTGGCTCAACCGCGGAACTGATCAAATTACCGACCGAAAATGTATCCGCACTGGTCTCATCCCAAACCAACGACTTCCCCATTTTAAAATGGAAAATGGTAATGCCACCCGGCCGCTTTCCATCACCGCGGTCGAGGCCTACGTGTTCGGTTTGGGAAGGGCTGCATCCAAACCTCTTTTGATGATGTCGTTAATGGCTGCTTCTAAATTGAAGTGGATTTTATTTTGCATTTTGTTTTCAGTTTTAATATTCGGAATCATCATTTAGAATATTTTTTCACTTAATATCATATAGTATGCGTATCATTTTACAAGTATTAGTTTTTTTGTTAGTGGAAATGTTAATATTGAGCAATGTATGTTTATCTGGGCGCACATCGCGTTATGAACAGTGAAGCGACAGATTAACCTACGGGATAGAGTGGTTGCATGTCTTACGGGTTTGATAATTGCGTATTATGTGGAATATAGTTGACATTGGTACGGTGTACTGAGGGTTTTTGAGAGCAGGCATTCTTTGCGATGATGATATTAGAGATTTGAATAATTTTCTTTTGTTGAATTGCTCATATTATACATCCATCCTGTTTAAACGGAGATATGGACAAGAACATAAAGTGCTTTTAATGACGGTTTCACCTCGTTTGTAGCCTCGTTATCACTACCAGCGGAAATGACATCATCGGTTGAAATATTATGCATAACAAAAATTATTTCTTACTTAGTGCAAATAATCCATGACGATAGAAAAATCCATGACGATAGAGAAAAATATCAGAGAGAGAGAAAATAAAACAGCTGTTCTTAATATGAGATTCCGGAAAGATATAACCAAAAAAGCAAATGAGTGTACAC
>CAHIKZ030000555.1:710000-750000 GCA_903632075.3 Acanthosepion pharaonis
GGTTTTTATCACTCCTTGATCTGTTTCGATTGCTAAAGACAGTACTTCTTGGTTTCTCATTCCTTGAGCCGTTCTTCTTTCTAAACTGTACTTTCTAGTTTCTAACTCCTTGAGCTGTTCCTCCTGCTATAGAGAGTACTTTCTGTTTTCTCACTCTTTGAGCTGTTCCTCTAGCTAACGAGCGTACTTTCTGTCTTCTCAGCCCTTGAGCTGGGCCTCTTGCTAAAGAACGTACTTTCTGGATTCTCACCCCTTGAGCTGTTCCTCGTCTAATGACCGTAGTTTCTGTTTTCTCACCCCTTGAGTCGTCCCTCTTGCTAAAGACCGTAGTTTCTGGTTGATCACTGCTTGAGCTGTACTTCTTGCTAGACCGTAATTTTTTTCACAGCACTTGTGCTGTTCCTCTTGCTAAAGACCCTATTTTCTGTTTTCTCAACCTTTGAGCTCGGCCTCTTGCTAAAGACCGTACTTTCTGTTTTCTCATACCTTGAGCTGTTCCTCTTGCTAAACCGCAATTTCTGGTTTCTCACCACTTCTGCAGTCCATCTTGCTAAAGACCGTACTTTCTGGATTCTGACACCTTGAGCTGTTCCGCTTGCTAACGACCGTACTTTCTCTTTTCTCACCCCTTGAGCTGTTTCACTTGCTAAAGACCGTAGCTTCTGGTTTGTCATCCCTTGGGCTGTTCCTCTTGCTAAAGACCGTAGTTTCTGGTTTATCACTGCTTGAGCTGTACTTCTTGCTAGACCGTACTTTTTTTCACAGCCCTTGAGTTGTTCCTCTTGCTAAAGACCGTAATTTCTGTTTTCTCACCCCTTGTGATGTTCCTCTTGCTAACGACAGCATATTCTGTTAATTGCAGTTAATATTTGTTTCTCTACCTTCCATTTTCTAAAACACACTGCTGTTTTAGTATTTGTTCTCGTTTTGTATATTTTCTGAAGACGTTTTCTCTCTGAATAGATATGGCTTGTTCACGGTACATATTATAGTTTATTCTAATATATTCATATCACAAATCACGCTTTCAAGTCAATGTCGTGTCTCATAAAAGGCTTTTGTCTAATACATGAAACACAGGTACTTTGTAATTTTCAATTTGTAGCGCTCGCCATGATCAATCTGCTCATAAAGAAAGCATTTATTTTTCCCGTGCTTTGAACAAAGCGATACTGTTTTTGCTCCATTTCCGGCTAAAGACCGTAGTTTCTGGTTTCTCACTCATTAGCTGAATTTAATATATAACTTTTTTTAATTAGTTGTTCCTCTTCTAAAACCGTAATTTCTGTTTTAACACTTTACCTTAGTCATAAATATTATTTCCCTATATATTATTACACTATATATGACAGGAAAATCAACTACCGTAGTGTAGTTCTCAATTTTACTCACTGATTTTTTCTTACTTTGCCGTAGCAGGATATGACAGCACAACTTTAAAATTCAAGCATATTATTGTTTGACAATATGAGTCACTTACTGAAGAAACATTTTGTTCAGAGAATAAAATCCCCTACAGACTAAAGCTGATATCTGTCTATATCTCTCTATAGATGAGAAAATTATTACCGTATTTACATCTCAATTTTTACATTATTCGGACTGTTATCCTCATCTTTGACATATTCACAATCTTTCGGTCGTTGTACACTCCGGCCTTCTTCAGCTGATTGGAATATCTGTCTATATCTCTGAGATGAGGTATTATGATTATTTACATTATTTACATAATTCGAACTGTTAGCCTCATCTTCTTTCTCATATTCACAATGTTTCGGCCGTTGTACGCCCCGGCCTTTCTACGCTGATTGGAATATCTGTCTATATCTCTGAGATGAGGTATTATGATTATTTACATTATTTACATTATTCGAATTGTTAGCCTCATCTTCTTTGCCATATTCACAATGTTTCGGCCGTTGTACGCTCCGGCCTTCTTCAGCTGATTGGAATATTTGTCTATATCTCTGAGATGAGGTATTATGATTATTTACATTATTTACATTATTTGGATTGTTAGCCTCATCTTCTTTGCCATATTCACAATGTTTCGGCCGTTGTACGCCCCGGCCTTCTTCAGCTGATTGGAATATCTGTCTATATCTCTGAGATGAGGTATTATGATTATTTACATTATTCGGACTTATCCTCATCTTTTTTGCCATATTCACAGCGTTTTGGCAGTTGTACGTTTCGGCCTTCTTCATGCCCCGAGGACACATGGCCCAATGGATAAAGACGTTGGTTAGATCCAGTGACTAGATCCAAAGAGTTGTGAGTTCAATACCAGGCCATAACAGTAGTGAACTAAAACTGGGAGAGTTGAGTTAAAGGGAAATAACTGAGACACCCAGAAGTGGCATGACACCTTCATACTCTGGTCACACCAGGAAGGAGGCTCTACTGGACCATGTGAACTCAATATAACCTTCGATACAGTTCACGATGGAGAGAGTAACAACACAGACCTATTCCTGGATCTTCTAATATCTAAAAACGGAACATGAGTTCAAGACATCCGTATTTCCGTAAACCGACATTCACCGGACAGTACCTCAATTTCAACTCCCACCATCCATACAGCATAAAGAAGGGGATCGTCCGCTGCTTACAATATGAGCTCTGGTAAAAACCTGATATGATAACAGCAAAAAATTGCAATATGAGCACTGGTAAAAAATGATTGCTGAAGACATTAGGTTTATAATACACAGAAATTCATACACAGATGTCCTCAAGTACACATGGCACAGTGGGTAACGGCATTGGTTAGATCCAGTGACAGGACCCAAAGAGTGTGAGTTCAATTCCCGGTTAAGACAGTGGAGAACTTGTAGAGGGGAATTAACAGGAGATAACTGACACCTCACATTCATTAAACATTAAGCGAAATAAAGGGTTCCTTTCGACATTCCAACTACTTGATGACAATAGTCCGAATAATGTAAATAGAAACATAATATAGACAGAAAGACCATCAATAGTCGAATAATAAAGACAGTAAAGACAAAGATGAGGAACAATAGTCCGAATAATGTAAATGAAAGGCCGAAATAGATACTGGAATGTTGAAACGTTGTATGGCGACGACAAAGATAAGGAAATAGTCCGAATAATGTAAATAGTGTACATAATACCTCATCTCAGAAATATAGACAAAAAGATAAGCACAATAGTCCGAAAAATGTAAATAGTATACATAATAACTCATCTCAGAAATATAGACAGAATAGAATTCTGTCTATATTTCTCATAGAATTTTATTTTATATAGTTGTGTGTGCGTTATACGTTACAAGAGTGATAATATTCATGTTATAAACGGGAGTAAGTTACTCCTAATATCACATATCGGAGGGAACTTACACACGTGTTGTCATCCCGACAGTCCTTGGACGAAGGGATTGATTCTCACATCTCTTGGAGGGATGTCCGTATTTCCGGCAGGAATATCCATTGTTGCATGCTGGGAGTAATTCAATTATTTTTATTTATTTAATTTATTTTAAACGAGGTTTAGATTTTATTTTATTTTAAATTTTCATCTTTATTATTATTTTATATTTTAATCTTATTCACAATAATAACAATATTCCTACAGGCTAACTGAAATGTATAGGTAAATTATGAAGGATGTTCGTTGTGTATTTTAACGTCTAATAAAGAAATAACGTATTTTTTGAATGTAATTATTTTTATATATTTTTAGCTTGGGATTAATTTATGTATTATAATGATTTTCCAAGCGTAGCTCAGATGTGGCACAAGGCCGAAAGTATGGGGCACCCAGTGAGGATCGAACTCTTACTCAGTCGTAACTGTTCTGGCGAAACAAACTTGCTAACCATTACACCGCCTCGAGGTGCCCTAATTTATGTATTATATATTTTAAACAATAGGTAGTTATGAATTTAATCGTTTTCATTTCTTTTTTTTAACATATTTATAATCATGAACGAATGTGTTGGCTTTGGAAGGGAGTGATTCTTTTAGAAACGAAGATATTTCAATTATCCGGGATGCATATTCATATTGATTCGATAGCGGCCATCTTGAGAGTTGAATCCATTATGCAAGTGAAGAGATTTGAATAAACGAGCTTTCTCTCCCGGTTCTACTGCCGACGCAGTAATAATAATTAATTACTCGGGTTAGTTTAGGTTGGCTCAAGGACAATAAAGCTGAGCACCCAATGGGAATCGAAAATGAATTGGTTTGCAAGGAGAGCTTGCTAATCATTACGCTGCGGTAAGCACCCCTTCGATCCTACGCGTGATAGACAGGGATGTGGGGAGAGATGCCATTAAACTAGCTTGGACTTAGCGATCAGGCTTCTTACTTAATCATTCAAATCTTAACATGCTGAGCCGATCATCTTCTTACTGTGTTATCTTTGCGGATACATTTTTAAAGGCGTCTTGGACACTTGATATGTTTGTTTGAATTGAAGCTTTAAGGATTTTGTCTGTGTGTCTTTCTGTCTGTCTGTTGGACTATCTGCCTCTCTATCTCTTCTTCTTCTTTCTAAATGAGAGCTTTTTTCCGCAAATAGAAGAAAGTCGATGGAATATCCCTGGTTAGGCTATTCCTAAGTCGAGGGATATAGAAATTTGTGAGCCAATGTATGATGCAAGTGAGAGCTGCTGTGATATGCACAGGAGACGACGTGCATAAGGCAGAAGTACAGGTGTGATTACTGAGAACCAATCATTACTTGAAGTACGGCTCAAATGCTGAGCTCTTTGCTGGTTCATAGAAAGTTGATTCGTAAATCAATCAGAAGAAAATTAACAAAGTAAAAAAAAAAAGGAGCCTAATCAGTAACGCCCTGGTAAGCGATTTGAACTAAAAGGTTTCGTAATTTCTTAAAAGGCGTGACTCGGTGAATTAAAAGATTCAATTTGAAAGTATCCGAGGAATAGGGGAATGTTGTCTTGATTGAAAGTAAAAGCCTTTAAAACGTGCTGCTAATCAGTAAGGGGTAAAGAAGCTATAAAACTTAGTCTTCAGGGCAAGGATATCTGTTTTAGAGTTTAATTTGGATTTATTTCCCTATTTTTTTTTCAAATGTTTTAATATCTAAATATGCCTGTCCCGTCAGTCATGTATCAAAAAATGCATGATCGCCCTAAACGTGTATCACGCGTGGCAAGTGTGACTGTCTGAGAAAAAGATAATGGTTTTTTCGTTAGTTATTATACTTAGTACAGTTCTTCGTCAAATTGAGGAAACTATGGTAAGATTATGTTGCATCAATACTCTACAGTAAGTGGCTTTTGGCTAGGGCCCGAACGCCGATTGCTTGCACCAGTGGCGAAAACTCTTTCGAGATATGAAAACTATATTTATTTTAAAAAGAGTGTGCTTTTAAATGGAGTGAAGTAATAAAAACAAAAGAAAGAAAGAAAGTGTTATGGTAATTTACCAACGCACGCATATACTCTCCTAACTATAAATAGGAGCAGGTATTGCCTTTTGGGGAGAGAGGTTTCCAGCACCTCTGGTGGATTCGGAGCGCCTTTCGTTTCGCGCGTTTTCGTATTTGTTGTTGTGTCTGAATGAGTGCATGTCTATGTGAGTGCTTGGGATGAATGAATGGTTTATATTACTATAGTCCTGCATTGATTTCGTCCAGTTAACTGATGTCTCTGCCACATTTAAGGATTTGGTGGGGGCTATTACTAATATTATTTTATTTAGTTTCATGTAAATAGATTATATTCATATTGTAAATATTCATTGGGGCTAGTTTTTAAATTGATGTTTTATCCCCCCCCGATACAGACAATGAATTGTACATCCCGAGAGCGCCTATCTGCGGCTGCTCGGTCTCACGTTGTCTACTGACATGAGATGGAACGAATACATTGAGTCAATTGCTTCGTGCACCGCAAGGAAAGTAGGCTCCCTGTGCCGCGCCAGGAAATTTTTCTCTCCGGAATCGATCCTTCAGAGCTACAAATCAACAATTCGCCTTTGCATGGAGTATTGCTGCCATATATGGTCTGGAGCCCCTTCTGTTTGCCTAGGGGTTCTTGATAAGATCCAGAGACGGATATGCAATGTAATTGGCCCTGATCTGGCATCTCGTCTGCAGTTGCTCTCTCATAGACGTGCCGTCGCCTCTCTCTGTCTTTTTAAAAAATACTTTCATGGTAATTGCTCCGAGGAACTGCATTCGCTGGTTCCAAGACTTCGCGAATTCAAGCGTCCTACGAGGCTGGCATCCCGCTCTCACCCTTTCACTGTTGAAACTGTTAAATGTAGCCGCCTCTTCTACTCCAATAGTTTCCTGTCTCGCACCTCTCGCCTGTGTAACTCCCTTCTCTACTATTGTTTTCGTGATTTGTCAAATTTAATCAATTTCAATGATATATTTATATACATATGTACACACACACATATATATATGTATATATATATACAAACACACAAGCACACACACACACACACATACACACACACACACACACACACACACATATATATATATATATATATATATATATATATATATATATATATATATACTTCTTATGCTGGCGAGTCAGACGTCTGAAAGAAATAATTTATATGCTAGTTCATAGGACCTTCTTAGTAGGCCTAGCATATAATTAAATACGATATGGGGGCCATTAATAAAGAAAGAAAGGTAAATGACAGCAAGGCTTCAACAGCAGCAGTAGCTACAGCAAAAAAAGAGAAGAGTGCATTCTAGCGTGGCAAGTAACAGTAATAGCGGCACTGATCAGCAGGTAGATTAGTTTTAAGGTTCCAAGTGTTCACTTCAGAACTGATTTGTGAATTTGATCCAGGAATTTGGTGATATAGTTTGGTTTGTTTTGTTTTACGGCATGTCAACCTAATGCCGACAAAATTTTCATTGCTGGTAATATTTTGTTTTGTCAAAAAAATATTTCTGGTAATAATTTTTCTTTTCAAAAATGTTTTGCTGGTAATAATTATTTTCATAAAACTGTTACTGGTAATATATTTTTCCTCAAAAATGTATAGGAGTTAATATTTTTTTCAAAAATGTATTGCTGGTAATATTTTTTCCAAAAACGTGTTGCTGGTAATATATTTTTTCAAAAATATATTGCTGGTAATAGTTTTTTTTCTTAAAAAAATTATTGCTGGAAATAATTTACAAAGTATTTCTGGTATGAAAACCTATTTTTACACTTTCATTGTGTTTTTACCCCAGTTTCCGGGTTAACTATTTACCCATAGCTGGACCCTAACAGGTGCTACTGCCACGGGTCAAGGTGGACCTGGGAACACCCGCAATTAAGAGGCGGTTTCTCGCTCCTCAAAACCTCCTGATAAGAGGTTTTGCTGTTTCGAGTAGTTTATTGTCTTACCCAGGACGCGGATATAGTTTATTGTCTTACCCAGGACGCGCTTGTAGTTTATCGTCCTTCCTAGGATGGGGTGATATAGTAATTGTGCGTTCAATCCCTGGGCCGGGCAGGATGTACTTGAACTCAGTAAAAACAGGTTGAGCAATAACTGAGCGTAGACCGCGGAACGCGAAGAAGTCCCTCCCCCATATTAAATAAAGATTCCAGTTTAAAATTCCTTGATGAAAACCGAAGGACACAGTGGCTTAAACCTTTATATAATAACAAAGATAGGGGTAAATAGTTTTAATTCTGCCTGTATTGAAATACTGTATATAAAATCATGTTTCTGTTTAAATTATTTTTTCAATATGGGGTTAAAGGGAAATGCACAACTACTTCAGTCACGAAGCAGTCTATTTGTTTTTCTTTTTTGTTTTGGATTATATTTTTCTTTTCTCATTCGTTCGTGACTTAAATTTTTTAAATTTATTTTATAAAATGATTATTTTAAAAATATTTGCGTTAAACTTTTTTAAATATTAGATTTATTCGTTGTATATATTTATTATATTTTATATTTTATAAATTTTTATATTTATATTTTTATATTTTATATTTTTTTATATTTTATATTTTATATTTTATTATTTTATATTTTATAATTTTATTATATTTTTATTTTTTTATTATTTATATTTTATTTATTTTATTTTATAAATTTATTATATTTTTATATTTTATTATATTTTATATTTTTTATAAATTTATTATATTTTTTATTTATTATATTTTATTATTATTTTATATTTTGAATAAATTTATTTTTATATTCCAGAATATTTATACCTTACTCATTGATATTTCTATTATAGCATTTCATTACATATTTACTTTTAACCATCGCTGTGGCGTCCTACTTGGCCAAGCGGCAAAAAAATGCCGGATCAAACGGTGGTTTCGTTCCTTGTCAAAATTCGCATTTTCGTTACTCGGTTGCGAAGTCATAATACTCACTTTTTAATAAATAAAATTAAGGCATCTATTTCAAATATGAATTATATTAGTTTTTCTGCTTAAAAATATTTTTACAAGAAAATATATTAGTGTTGTATTAGCTCAAATGTAAATCGAAATACAGTTTGATAAACTATCCTTTATCAAAATCTAAAAAAAAAAATCTTTCCTTTTTAAAAGTTGTCACTCTTTCCTTTCTTTCAATATTTTTTCTTTTATTTTTTAATAGCTTTTTTTTTCTTTCTTTCTTTTCAATAACTTTACTCTTTTTACCCTAGTTTTTTACCTTTTATCTATCACATTCGCAATTTTTTTTTAATTTTTATATCTTTTTTTATTCATTCAAAAATCTTTTGCCTTTCTTGCATTCCTTCTTTTAAGTAACATTAAGGACGATTCTTGCTTCCTTTGCCTTTCACAAGTTTTCGATTTTTACAGTTTTTTTTTTCATTCTATAACTTTCTCTCTTATTCATTTCTTTATTTTATATTAATATCTTTAATCTTTCTTTCAAATTTAGTATTTATTTTTCTTTCAAATATGAATTTTCTTTTTCTTTTTTCTGCTTCCTTTCTTTTTTTTTTCTTTTTTTTTATCTTTCTTGTCCCTTAAGCTCAAATGTAAAATTTACAACCTTGTTTTTTTCTAAAAAAATTCAAGTTTTTCTAAAAAAAATCCTTTTCCTTTTTAAAAGTTTTCTTTTTCCTTTCTTTTAAATTTTTTCTTTTATTTTTTTCAATCTTGTTTTTTTGTTTGTTTCTTTTCAAAATTTACTCTTCTTCAGTTTTTTTCCTTTTTCTTTCTTTCAATTTTTTTAATTTTATATCTTTTTTTTCATTCAAAAATCTTTTGCCTTTTTCAAATTTCCTTTTTTGAAGTAACATCAATAACTTTTCTTTCTTTTTTCCTTTTCCTAATTTTTCGATTTTTACTTTTTTTTTTTCTATCTCATTCGCTATTTTTTCTTTTTTTAATTTTAATATCTTTTTTTTTTATTTTTTCTTTTCTTTCTTCTTTCTTTCTTTTTTTCTTTTCTTTCTTCTTTTTTCTTTTTCTTTCTTTCTTTTCATTTTTTAAAAAGTAAACAAAAGTTTTACCCTTTCTCTTGTTAGTTTTGCCTTTTTTCTTTCTTTTTCTCTTTTAACTTTACACTTTTTTTTTTTTTTTCATTAAAAATTTTTCTTTCTTCATTTTAACTTCATTCTTTCTCTTTCTTTATTTCTTTTTTTCTTTTTTCTTTTCAATTTACCTTTTTAGTTCTTTAATCTTTTTTCCTTTTCAGTAATTTTTTTTTTAACTTTCATTTTTTCTTTTCATTTTTTTCTTAATTTTTCTTTCTTTTTTCTTTCTTTCTTTCTTTCTTTTTCCTTTCTTTCTTCTTTTCAAATTACCCTTTTTTTTCTTTTTTCTTTTTTTTCTCTTTTCTTTACAATCCTTGCTTTTTCCTTTCAATTTTTCTTTTTTCATCCTAATCTCTTCCTTTTTTCTTTTCTTTCTTTTTCTTTCTTTCAATCTTTCTTTCAAATTTATTCTTTCTTTTTTCTTTCTTTCTTAATTTTCTATCTTTCCGTTCAAAAAAAATTTTTCTGTTTCATTTAAGTTTAACTTTTCTAATTTTTCGTTTCTTTATTCATTTTATTCCCAATTTTCAATCTTTTCTGGAATCTCTTTTTGTTCATTTCTTTTTTCTTTCTTAAAAGTCTTCATCAACGTTTATGGCATTTCTCTGTTTTAATCCAGACAAACTTTCTTCATTTTATTCCCCAAATCAATTCTGAACATTGAGTTCCACCATATTCATAATTCTTCTTTCCTTCCTGCTTGATCACCCAGCAAGCCAGACTAATCGACGAGCCACCCCACTTTTCGAAAACTGCACCGGCCTGGATGCGTTCAGTAAGCGAATGTTGAATGCTGTCGTCTCGGGGACTCGAAAGTTGAATAGAGCGGTTTGTGAATCTCGAACGGTCGCGAACCCGCGTGATTTTCCATAAAAGTTAGATTGGCGTTTTAGAATTTCTTCAACCCTTCTCCACATCCATTTTTTTTTTGTTTTTATTTCTACTGTTTTTTTTATTTTTTTATTTTTAAATTGGCGCTTAAAAGTCCTGCAGCAATGGGGCGTTCGGCAGTGTTTTGAGAGTAAACATTCGCTTTCGGAATTACGGTGTCTGTCCATCCGGGTTTGTAACTTTTTAATATTTTTTTTTCCTTCCTCCATTTTTTTCCTTTCTTTTTTGCTTTCTTTTCTTCGTTCTGTCTATTTGAGTCTCGGCTTTGTGAGGCCATTGGATTGGCAAAACCATATCTCTTATGATGCCAGTGTGATTTTTTTTTTTCCTTTCCGAAGACACTTCCACTGTTTTCAGTTTTCCTTTCACATCGTTTTCGCCGATTTCTCATTACCAAAGCGTTTGTTTGTCATCCCCCACCCAAACCAGCCGTCTCGTCCTTTCTGAACCCTGAAGTTTTATTTTTGGGATTAAAGTCGCGGGGGCCAGCATTCTTTCTTACACACACAAAAATTATAATAGTCCTATTCTGTTAGTAACATTTGCATTAATTCTAGACCAATGTCAACCTTTCTCTTTCTTAGTTTCGGGACATTTCCATAAATAGAAAAAAATGAAATTCGTTTTTATAGTAAATCTGTTTGCAGTATATCCTATAATAACGTCATTATTAATTTGCATTAGACCTATGTAGTCAGTAACGCTTGTATTAATTCCGGACCGCTAATATGTTCTTTCTTCCGGAGTTTCTTCCGGATTTTTTTCATTGTAAATCCTTTTGTTTTAAATGCCAGGTCTCTTCAGGACGTACGTGGCCATGGCTCTCCACTCATTTTTTATAATCTGTGAAATGCCATGATTTCTTTGGAAAGATAGTAGAGTTTTTTTTAAGCTTTTCACCACACGCAAGGACTGGGAATAGATCAAGGCATCTGGAGGCGTGATAGAGGAAATAATGAAAAGGAATAAAAGGACTGGTGATAGTGGAAAGGATAGATTGAGAATAGCATCAAGGGGCGTGAGGGTGGAAAGGAAAGGATGAAGAAGGACGGAGAATAGATCAAGGCATTTGGAGGCGTGATAGAGGAAAAGGATGAAGAGAAGGACTGGGAATAGATCAAAGGCATTTGGAGGCGTGATAGAGGAAAGGATGAAGAGAAGGACTGGGAATAGATCAAAGGCATCTGGAGGCGTGATAGAAAAAGGATGAAAGAAGGACTGGGAATAGATCAAGGCACCTGGAGGCGTGATAGAGGAAAGGATGAAAGAAGGACGGGGAATAGATCAAGGCATCTGGTGGCGTGATGAGGAAAGGATGAAGAGAAGGACAGGGAATAGATCAAAGGCATCTGGTGGCGTGATAGAGGAAAGGATGAAGAAGGACTGGGAATAGATCAAAGGCATTTTGATAGAGAAAGGATGAAGAGAAGGACTGGGAATAGATCAAGGCATTTGGAGGCGTGATAGAGGAAAGGATGAAGAGAAGGACGAGGAATAGATCAAGGCATTTGGTGGCGTGATAGAAAGGAAAGGATGATGAATCTGGTGGCGTGAGAAGGACGGGGAATAGATCAAAGGCATTTGGAGGCGTGATAGAGGAAAGGATGAAAGAAGGACGGGGAATAGATCAAAGGCATCTGGAGGCGTGATAGAGGAAAAGGATGAAAGAAGGACGGGGAATAGATCAAAGGCATTTGGAGGCGTGATAGAGGAAAGGATGAAGAGAAGGACGGGGAATAGATCAAGGCATCTGCAGGCCTGATGAGGAAAGGATGAAGAAGGACTGAGGAATAGATCAAGGCATCTGGAGGCGTGGAGGAGGAAAGGATGAAGAGAAGGACGGGAATAGATCAAGGCATTTGGAGGCGTGATAGAGGAAAGGATGAAGAGAAGGACGGGGAATAGATCAAGGCATCTGGTGGCGTGATAGAGGAAAGGATGAAGAGAAGGACGGAATAGATCAAGGCATTTGGAGGCGTGATAGAGGAAAGGATGAAGAGAAGGACAGGGGAATAGATCAAGGCATCTGGAGGCGTGACAGAGAAAAGGTTGAACAGAGGGACGGGGAATAGATCAAGGCATCTGGAGTAAAGAGGCGTGACAGAGAAAAGGATGAAGAGAAGGGCGGGGGATAGATCACGGCATCTGGAGAAATGAGGCGTGACAGAGAAAAGGTTGAACAGAGGGACGGGGAATAGATCAAGGCATCTGGAGTAAAGAGGCGTGACAGAGAAAAGGATGAAGAGAAGGACGGGAATAGATCAAGGCATCTGGAGGCGTGATAGAGGAAAGGATGAAGAGAAGGACGGGGAATAGATCAAGGCATCTGGTGGCGTGATAGAGGAAAGGATGAAGAGAAGGACGGGAATAGATCAAAGCATTTGGGGCGTGATAGAGGAAAGGATGAAGAGAAGGACGGGGAATAGATCAAGGCATCTGTAGGCGTGATAGAGGAAAGGATGAAGAGAAGGACGGGGGAATAGAACAAGGCATCTGGAGGCGTGATAGAGGGAAAGGATGAAGAGAAGGACGGGAATAGATCAAGGCATTTGGAGGCGTGATAGAGGAAAGGATGAAGAGAAGGACGGGGAATAGATCAAGGCATCTGCAGGCCTGATAGAGGAAAGGATGAAGAGAAGGACGGGAATAGATCAAGGGCATCTGGTGGCGTGATAGAGGAAAGGATGAAAGAAGGACGGGAATAGATCAAGGCATCTGGAGGCGTGATAGAGGAAAGGATGAAGAGAAGGACGGGGAATAGATCAAGGCATCTGGAGGCCTGATAGGGAAAGGATGAAGAGAAGGACGGGGAATAGATCAAGGCATCTGGTGGCGTGATAGAGGAAAGGATGAAGAGAAGGACGGAATAGATCAAGGCATTTGAGGTGTGATAGAGGAAAGGATGAAGAGAAGGACGGGGAATAGATCAAAGGCATTTGGAGGCGTGATAGAGGAAAGGATGAAGAGAAGGACGCGGAATAGATCAAAGGCATCTGTAGGCCTGATGGAGGAAAGGATGAAGAGAAGGACTGGGAATAGATCAAAGGCATCTGGTGGCGTGATAGAGGAAAGGATGAAGAGAAGGACGGGGAATAGATCAAAGGCATCTGTGGGCGTGATAGAGGAAAAGTATGAGAGAAGGACGGAGAATAGATCAAGGCATCTGGTGGCGTGATAGAGGAAAGGATGAAGAGAAGGACGGGAATAGATCAAAGGCATTTGGAGGCGTGATAGAGGAAAAGGATGAAGAGAAGGACGGGGAATAGATCAAGGCATCTGGTGGCGTGATAGGGGAAAGGATGAAGAGAAGGACGGGGAATAGATCAAGGCATTTGGAGGCGTGATAGAGGAAAGGATGAAGAGAAGGACGGGGAATAGATCAAGGCATCTGGACGTGATAGAGGAAAGGATGAAGAAGGACAGGGAATAGATCAAGGCATTTGGGCGTGATAGAGGAAAGGATGAAGGACAGAAGGAGAATAGATCAAGGCATCTGCAGGCCTGATGGAAGGAAAAGGAGAAGGACTGGGAATAGATCAAGGCATCTGGAGGCGTGATAGAGGAAAGGATGAAGAGAAGGACGGGGAATAGATCAAGGCATCTGGTGGCGTGATAGAGGAAAGGATGAAGAGAAGGACAGGGAATAGATCAAGGCATTTGGAGGCGGTGATAGAGGAAAGGATGAAAGAAGGAAGGGGAATGAAGGCATCCTGCAGGCCTGATAGGAAAGGATGAAAGAGAAGGACTGGGAATAGATCAAGGCATCTGGTGGCGTGATAGAGGAAAGGATGAAGAGAAGGACAGGGAATAGATCAAAGGCATCTGGAGGCGTGATAGAGAGGAAAGGATGAAGGAAGGACGGGGAATAGAAGGCATCTGGTGGCGTGATAGAAAAGGATGAAAAGAAGGACGGGAATAGATCAAGGCATTTGGAGGCGTGATAGAGGAAAGGATGAAAGAAGGACGGGGAATAGATCAAGGCACCTGGAGGGGTGCGATAGAGAAAGGATGAAGAGAAGGACGGGGAATAGGTCAAAGGCATTTGGAGGCGTGATAGAGGAAAGGATGAAGAAGAAGGACGGGAATAGATCAAAGGCATCTGTAGGCGTGATAGAGGAAAGGATGAAAGAAGGACGGGGAATAGATCAAGGCATCTGGAGGCGTGATAGAGGAAAGGATGAAGAAGGAGGGGAATAGATCAAGGCATTTGGAGGCGTGATAGAGGAAAGGATGAAGAGAAGGACGAGGGGAATAGATCAAGGCATCTGGAGGCCTGATAGGGAAAGGATGAAGAAGGACAGGGGAATAGATCAAGGCATCTGGTGGCGTGATAGAGGAAAGGATGAAAGAGAAGGACGAGGGAATAGATCAAGGCATCTGGAGGCGTGATAGAGGAAAGGATGAAGAGAAGGACGGGGAATAGATCAAGGCATCTGGAGGCGTGATAGAGGAAAAAGGATGAAGAAGGACGGGGAATAGATCAAGGCATCTGGTGGCGTGATAGAGGAAAGGATGAAGAGAAGGACAGGGAATAGATCAAGGCATTTGCAGGTGTGATAGAGGAAAGGATGAAAGAAGGACAGGAATAGATCAAGGCATTTGGAGGCGTGATAGGGGAAAGGATGAAAAGAAGGACAGGGAATAGATCAAAGGCGTCTGTAGGCGTGATAGAGGAAAGGATGAAGATCTGGAGAAGGACAGGGAATAGATCAAGGCATCTGGAGGCGTGATAGAGGAAAGGATGAAGAGAAGGACGGGGAATAGATCAAGGCATCTGGAGCGTGATGGCGGAAAGGATGAAGAGAAGGACGGGGGAATAGATCAAGGCATTTGGAGGCGTGATAGAGGGAAAGGATGAAGAGAAGGACGGGGATTAGATCAAGGCGTCGGAGGCGTGATAGAGGAAAGGATGAAAGAGAAGGACGGGGAATAGATCAAAGGCATCTGGAGGCGTGATAGAGGAAAGGATGAAGAGAAGGACGGGAATAGATCAAGGCATTTGGAGGCGTGATAGAGGAAAGGATGAAGAGAAGGACGGGAATAGATCAAAGGCGTCTGTAGGCGTGATAGAGGAAAGGATGAAAGAAGGACGGGGAATAGATCAAGGCATTTGGAGGCGTGATAGAGGAAAGGATGAAGAGAAGGACGGGGAATAGATCAAGGCATGTGGAGGCGTGATGGGGAAAAAAGGATGAAGAGAAAGGACGAAAGGGGAATAGATCAAGGCATCTGGAGGCGTGATGAGGAAAGGATGAAAGAGGACGGGGGAATAGATCAAAGGCATCTGGAGGCGTGGAGGAAAGGATGAAGAGAAGGACGGGAATAGATCAAAGGCATCTGGAGGCGTGATAAGGAAAGGATGAAGAAGGAGGGGTAATAGATCAAGGCATCTGAGGCGTGATAGAGAAAAGGATGAAGAAGGACGGGGAATAGATCAAGGCATCTGGAGGCGTGAAAAAGGATGAAGAGAAGGACTGGGAATAGATCAAGGCATCTGGTGGCGTGATAGAGGAAAAGGATGAAAGAAGGACGGGAATAGATCAAGGCATTTGGAGGCGTGATAGAGGAAAGGATGAAGAGAAGGACGGGAATAGATCAAGGCATCTGGTGGCGTGATAGATGAAAAGGATGAAGAGAAGGACGAGAATAGATCAAGGCATTTGGAGGCGTGATAGAGGAAAGGATGAAGAGAAGGACTGGGAATAGATCAAAGGCATCTGGAGGCGTGATAGAGGAAAAGGATGAAGAGAAGGACTGGGAATAGATCAAAGGCATCTGGAGGCGTGATAGAGGAAAGGATGAAGAGAAGGACAGGGGAATAGATCAAGGCATCTGGAGGCGTGATAGAGGAAAGGATGAAGAGAAGGACGGGAATAGATCAAAGGCATTTGGAGGCGTGATAGAGGAAAGGATGAAGAGAGCAGGGGAATAGATCAAGGCATCTTGATAGAGGAAAGGATGAAGAGAAGGACTGGGGAATAGATCAAAGGCATTTGGTGGCGTGATAGGAAAAGGATGAAGAGAAGGACGGGGAATAGATCAAAGGCATCATCTGATGAGGAAAGGATGAAAGAGAAGGACGGGGGAATAGATCAAGGCATCTGGTGGCGTGATAGAGGAAAGGATGAAGAGAAGGACAGGGGAATAGATCAAGGCATCTGGAGGCGTGATAGAGGAAAGGATGAAAGAAGGACGGGGAATAGATCAAAGGCATCTGGAGGCGTGATTGAGGAAAGGATGAAGAGAAGGACGGGAATAGATCAAGGCATTTGGAGGTCTGATAGAGGAAAGGATGAAGAGAAGGACGGGGAATAGATCAAAGGCATCTGGTGGTCTGATAGAGGAAAAAGGATGAAGAAGGACGGGGAATAGATCAAGGCATTTGGGGCGTGATAGAGGGAAAGGATGAAGAAGGACGGGGAATAGATCAAGGCATCTGTAGGCGTGATAGAGGAAAGGATGAAGAGAAGGACAGGGGAATAGATCAAGGCATCTGGGAGGAAAGGATGAAGAGAAGAGGACAGGGGAATAGATCAAGGCATCTGGTGGCGTGATAGAGGAAAGGATGAAGAGAAGGACGGGAATAGATCAAGGCATTTGGGGCGTGATAGAGGAAAGGATGAAGAGAAGGACGGGGAATAGATCAAAGGCATTTGGAGGCGTGATAGAGGAAAGGATGAAAGAAGGACGGGGAATAGATCAAAGGCATCTGCAGGCGTGATAGAGGAAAGGATGAAGAAGGACGGGGAATAGATCAAGGCATCTGGAGGCGTGATAGAGGAAAGGATGAAGAGAAGGACGGGGAATAGATCAAGGCATTTGGTAGGCGTGATAGAGGAAAGGATGAAGGAAGGGGGAATAGATCAAGGCATCTGGAGGCCTGATGGGGAAAGGATGAAGAGAAGGACAGGGGAATAGATCAAGGCATCTGCAGGCGTGATAGAGAAAAGGATGAAGAGAAGGACGGGAATAGATCAAGGCATCTGGGGCGTGATGGAGGAAAGGATGAAAGAGAAGGGACGGGAATAGATCAAGGCATTTGGGCGTGATAGAGGAAAGGATGAAGAAGGACGGGGAATAGATCAAGGCATCTGGAGGCGTGATAGAGGAAAGGATGAAGAGAAGGACGGGGAATAGATCAAAGGCATCTGGTGGCGTGATAGAGGAAAGGATGAAGAGAAGGACGGGGAATAGATCAAGGCATCTGGAGGCGTGATAGTGGAAAGGATGAAAGAAGGACGGGGGAATAGATCAAAGGCATCTGGTGGCGTGATAGAGGAAAGGATGAAGAGAAGGACGGGGAATAGATCAAGGCATCTGTAGGCGTGATAGAGGAAAGGATGAAGAGAAGGACGGGGAATAGATCAAGGCATCCTGGAGGCGTGATAAAGGAAAGGATGAAAGAAGGACAGGAATAGATCAAGGCATTTGGAGGCGGGATAGAGGAAAGGATGAAGAGAAGGACGGGGAATAGATCAAGGCATCTGGTGGCGTGATAGAGGAAAGGATGAAGAGAAGGACGGGGAATAGATCAAAGGCATTTGGAGGCGTGATAGAGGAAAGGATGAAGAGAAGGACGGGGAATAGATCAAGGCATTTGGTGGCGTGATAGAGGAAAGGATGAAGAGAAGGACAGGGGAATAGATCAAGGCATTTGGAGGCGTGATAGAGGAAAGGATGAAGAGAAGGACGGGGAATAGATCAAGGCATTTGGAGGCGTGATAGAGGAAAGGATGAAGAGAAGGACGGGGAATAGATCAAGGCATCTGTGGGTGGCGTGATAGAGGAAAGGATGAAAGAAGGACGGGGAATAGATCAAGGCATTTGGAGGCGTGATAGAGGAAAGGATGAAGAAGGACGGGGAATAGATCAAAGGCATCTGGTGGCGTGATAGAGGAAAGGATGAAGAGAAGGATGGGGAATAGATCAAGGCATTTGGAGGCGTGATAGAGGAAAAGGATGAAGAGAAGGACGGGGAATAGATCAAGGCATCTGGTGGCGTGATAGAGGAAAGGATGAAGAGAAGGACGGGGAATAGATCAAGGCATTTGGGGGCGTGATAGAGGAAAGGATGAAGAGAAGGACAGGGGAATAGATCAAGGCATCTGGTGGCGTGATAGAGGAAAGGATGAAGAGAAGGACAGGGAATAGATCAAAGGCATTTGGGGGCGTGATAGAGGAAAGGATCAAGGACGGGGAATAGATCAAGGCATCTGGTGGCGTGATAGAGGAAAGGATGAAGAGAAGGACGGGGAATAGATCAAGGCATCTGGAGGCGTGATAGAGGGAAAGGATGAAGAGAAGGACGGGGAATAGATCAAAGGCATTTGGAGGCGTGATAGAGGAAAGGATGAAGAGAAGGACGGGAATAGATCAAGGCATCTGGTGGCCTGATAGAGAAAGGATGAAAGAAGGACGGGAATAGATCAAGGCATCTGGTGGCGTGATAGAGGAAAGGATGAAGAGAAGGACGGAATAGATCAAGGCATCTGGAGGCGTGATAGAGGAAAGGATGAAGAGAAGGACGGGAATAGATCAAGGCATCTGGTGGCGTGATAGAGGAAAGGATGAAGAGAAGGACGGGAATAGATCAAAGGCATTTGGAGGCGTGATAGAGGAAAGGATGAAAGAAGGACGGGGAATAGATCAAAGGCACCTGGAGGTGTGATAGAGGAAAGGATGAAGAGAAGGAGGGATCAAGGCAAGAGCGTGGACGATGAAGGATGAGAGAATAGACGGAAAGGCATCTGTAGGCGTGATAGAGGAAAGGATGAAGAGAAGGACAGGAATAGATCAAGGCATTTGGAGGCGTGATAGAGGAAAGGATGAAGAGAAGTGGACAGGGAATAGATCAAGGCATTTGGAGGCGTGATAGAGGAAAGGATGAAGAGAAGGACGGGGAATAGATCAAGGCATCTGGAGGCGTGATAGAGGAAAGAATGAAGAGAAGGACGGGAATAGATCAAGGCATTTGGAGGCGTGATAGAGGAAAGGATGAAGAGAAGGACGGGGAATAGATCAAGGCATCTGCAGGCCTGATAGAGAAAAAGGATGAAGAGAAGGACTGGGAATAGATCAAGGCATCTGGAGGCGTGATAGAGGGAAAGGATGAATAGAAGGACTGGAATAGATCAAGGAATCTGGGGCGTGATAGAGGAAAGGATGAAGAGAAGGACGGGAATAGATCAAGGCATTTGGAGGCGTGATAGAGGAAAGGATGAAAGAAGGGGGAATAGATCAAAGGCATTTGGAGGCGTGATAGAGGAAAGGATGAAGAGAAGGACGGGGAATAGATCAAGGCATCTGGGCGTGATAGAGGAAAGGATGAAGAGAAATACTGGGAATAGATCAAGGCATCTGGAGGCGTGATAGAGGAAAGGATGAAGAGAAGGACGGGGGAATAGATCAAGCCATCTGTAGGCCTGATAGAGGAAAGGATGATGAAGAAGGACTGGGAATAGATCAAGGCATCTGGTGGCGTGATAGAGGAAAGGATGAAGAGAAGGACGGGAATAGATCAAGGCATCTGGTGGCGTGATAGAGGAAAAGGATGAAGAGAAGGACTGGGAATAGATCAAGGCATCTGGTGGCGTGATAGAGGAAAGGATGAAAGAAGGACGGGAATAGATCAAGGCATTTGGAGGCGTGATAGAGGAAAGGATGAAGAGAAGGACGGGGAATAGATCAAAGGCATCTGTAGGCCTGATAGAGGAAAGGATGAAGAGAAGGACGGGAATAGATCAAGGCATCTGGTGGCGTGATAGAGGAAAGGATGAAGAGAAGGACGGGAATAGATCAAGGCATCTGGAGGCGTGATAGAGGAAAGGATGAAGAGAAGGACGGGGAATAGATCAAGGCATCTGGAGGCGTGATAGAGGAAAGGATGAAGAGAAGGACGGGGAATAGATCAAGGCATTTGGGCGTGATAGAGGAAAGGATGAAGAGAAGGACGGGGAATAGATCAAGGCATCTGGTGGCGTGATAGAGGAAAGGATGAAAGAAGGACGGGAATAGATCAAGGCATTTGGGGCGTGATAGAGGAAAGGATGAAGAGAAGGACGGGGAATAGATCAAGGCATCTGTAGGCGTGATAGAGGAAAGGATGAAGAGAAGGACGGGGAATAGATCAAGGCATCTGGAGGCGTGATAGAGGAAAGGATGAAGAGAAGGACGGGAATAGATCAAGGCATTTGGAGGCGTGATAGAGGAAAGGATGAAGAGAAGGACGGGGAATAGATCAAGGCATCTGCAGGCCTGATAGAGGAAAGGATGAAGAGAAGGACGGGAATAGATCAAGGCATCTGGTGGCGTGATAGAGGAAAGGATGAAGAGAAGGACGGGAATAGATCAAGGCATCTGGAGGCGTGATAGAGGAAAGGATGAAGAGAAGGACGTGGAATAGATCAAGGCATCTGGTGGCGTGATAGAGGAAAGGATGAAGAGAAGGACGGGAATAGATCAAGGCATTTGGAGGCGTGATAGAGGAAAGGATGAAGAGAAGGACGGGGAATAGATCAAGGCACCTGGAGGTGTGATAGAGGAAAGGATGAAGAGAAGGACGGGAATAGATCAAGGCATTTGGAGGCGTGATAGAGGAAAGGATGAAGAGAAGGACGGAGAATAGATCAAGGCATCTGTAGGCGTGATAGAGGAAAGGATGAAGAGAAGGACGGGAATAGATCAAGGCATTTGGAGGCGTGATAGAGGAAAGGATGAAGAGAAGGACGGGAATAGATCAAGGCATTTGGAGGCGTGATAGAGGAAAGGATGAAGAGAAGGACGGGGAATAGATCAAGGCATCTGGAGGCGTGATAGAGGAAAGGATGAAGAGAAGGACGGGAATAGATCAAGGCATTTGGAGGCGTGATAGAGGAAAGGATGAAGAGAAGGACGGGGAATAGATCAAGGCATCTGCAGGCCTGATAGAGGAAAGGATGAAGAGAAGGACTGGGAATAGATCAAGGCATCTGGAGGCGTGATAGAGGAAAGGATGAATAGAAGGACGGGAATAGATCAAGGAATCTGGGGGCGTGATAGAGGAAAGGATGAAGAGAAGGACGGGAATAGATCAAGGCATTTGGAGGCGTGATAGAGGAAAGGATGAAGAGAAGGACGGGAATAGATCAAGGCATTTGGAGGCGTGATAGAGGAAAGGATGAAGAGAAGGACGGGAATAGATCAAGGCATCTGGAGGCGTGATAGAGGAAAGGATGAAGAGAAGGACTGGGAATAGATCAAGGCATCTGGAGGCGTGATAGAGGAAAGGATGAAGAGAAGGACGGGGAATAGATCAAGCCATCTGTAGGCCTGATAGAGGAAAGGATGAAGAGAAGGACTGGGAATAGATCAAGGCATCTGGTGGCGTGATAGAGGAAAGGATGAAGAGAAGGACGGGAATAGATCAAGGCATCTGGTGGCGTGATAGAGGAAAGGATGAAGAGAAGGACTGGGAATAGATCAAGGCATCTGGTGGCGTGATAGAGGAAAGGATGAAGAGAAGGACGGGAATAGATCAAGGCATTTGGAGGCGTGATAGAGGAAAGGATGAAGAGAAGGACGGGGAATAGATCAAGGCATCTGTAGGCCTGATAGAGGAAAGGATGAAGAGAAGGACTGGGAATAGATCAAGGCACCTGGAGGCGTGATAGAGGAAAGGATGAAGAGAAGGACGGGGAATAGATCAAGGCATCTGTAGGCGTGATAGAGGAAAGGATGAAGAGAAGGACGGGAATAGATCAAGGCATCTGTAGGCGTGATAGAGGAAAGGATGAAGAGAAGGACGGGAATAGATCAAGGCATCTGTAGGCGTGGTAGAGGAAAGGATGAAGAGAAGGACGGGAATAGATCAAGGCATCTGGAGGCGTGATAGAGGAAAGGATGAAGAGAAGGACGGGAATAGATCAAGGCATCTGGAGGCGTGATAGAGGAAAGGATGACGAGAAGGACGGAGAATAGATCAAGGCATCTGGAGATGTCGATTAACATTGCATTTGAATAGTTGGAGATTATAGCTATCATGGAAGCAAGTCAGAAAAAAGGAGTTCCACAGACAGAAAGTGCCCGACATGAAGCTATTGGAGTAGAAGAGACGGCTACATTTAACAGTTTCGACAGTTAAAGGGTGGTACTGAGATGCCATCCTAGTAGCACGCTTAAACTTATGCAGTTTGGATATCAGCGAAAGTAGCTCGTCGGAGTAGTTACCGTGAAAGTATTTGTAGAAAAGACAAAGGGAGGTGACGTCACGTCTGTGAGTGATCGACTGTAAACGAGATGCCAGCACAGGGCCAATCACGTTGCATATACGTCTATGGATTTTGTCGAAGACCTTAAGACGAACAGCAGGGTCTCCAGTTTCCGTTGTTTTCTTTACGGTTTGGAATTCAGAATGTACTTCTCTTAGTCAGGTTGCTACCCAGGGCTTAAAGTACCCGCTTTAATTCGCTTCATCGTTTGGAATTCACATTTTACATTTTATCTTCTTTCCATTATTTGATGATTTCACCTCAAGCATAGCAATAAGACGCAATCGGTTACTGAGTGTGAAAGGCAGAAGATAGCGATTAACGTTGCATTTAGATTTTTGAAGATCAAAGTTGGCTGGAAAGCAAGAAGCCGGGAGAGAGTTCCACAAGCGAGAAGTGCGAGAGAAGAAACTATTCGCATAGAACCTACGGCTACAGCTAGCCTTTTCAATTGTAAAACGATGAGACCTAGCTGCCAGTCTAGTACTGCGCTTAAATTCCCAAAGTCGAAGTAGCAAAGAGGAAAGCTCATCGGAACAATTACCATGAAAATATTTAAAGAAAAAGCATAGGAGGACTACAGAGCCCTATCGACTTTGGTAGATATATCTGGTATGGGGTAAAAGATGGATTCATGCCTTTCCCAATGAAGTTTGTGTGAATGCGAAGACAACACAACACATGGGGCCAGAATTTGAACTCAGTTCGCTCATTCCACTTTCAGCGTCGATAACCGGTACACCATCCGCACATAGGCTCCGTAATATTTGATTTAGTTTCTAATCACCGACATTTTTTTCTTTTGGACTCTCAATGTATTTTTCATAATAAAATGTATTTTTAAAGACTAATGCTTACAAGTATAAATGAATTTGTATAGTTCGTTTGATACTCGCATGTTTCCTTCCGGTGCCAGCGGTCAAGTTTCGATTTTAGTTAAAAGTCCGAATTTCGAATGCTGTTTTCGAAAGCAGGATCGAGTTTCTTTACTGTGAAAATTGTCTCAACGCAATCTTCCAACCTACATTTGGACTAACACCGTATTAGAGTAACCGTATTTTTTTATTTGATTTGTACGCACTACAAGACACAAGAGCCGCTCAGGGCAGAAAATGAAGTTGTTGTAAGGCCGTAAAGGGAGGAATTAACACGTGTATAATATGAGGATATGCAGGATATATCACGATTGACTGTAAACTTGGAGAGCTTAAGTTCGTGGTGATCGGAGAAGCATCCTCTCAGATGTCCATTGCCCAGAGTGAGAGTTCTGTAGAAAATTTGATTTGATTTGATTTGTTTGTTCAACGGCATGTCAACAACTTATGGGTCATTTAATGCCGAAATGTAATTGGGAGGAGGCTTTGAAGTAATAAAAATATGATATAGATTATTCTGCTTTCACAATTGACTACATGGTAGATAATACTCAGCTTTTGTGCATATACATGTTTGTGTGGACATAATTACTAGAGGCGGTGATATGTGTGTTTTATGTTGTAGTTTGTTGAAGTTATATTTTGGAATACAGTTTGATTTCTATAAGAAATTGTAGGATATTATATGGATTAATGTCACGAAAGAGTTCTTGATGTATTGACGGCAATTTATGTATTGTTTGTAATTTTTTCTATAAACGTATTGCGGATATTTTTTACTATAAAAATGTATATTTATACTTTCCTAGTGTAGTGATTTTTGTTTGTAGGGGTTACTATTTGCCCATAGCTGGGACCCTAACAGGTGCTACCACCCCGGGTCAGTGTGGACCTGGAAACAATGGCAGTTAAGACGCGGTTCCACACTCCTGGAAACCTCTTTCTCCCGATAAGAGGCCTTGCTGCCGGATGTAGCATATCGTCATACCCAGGACTAATTTCTAGAGAAAAAGCTGCCTGAGTGAAACTTCTTCCTTACTTATGGAATATAAAATGGAATAAAGATTTGTCGGCCTTGTGTATTTGGCCTAACAGTTCCTATATATGAAGGTCTGAACTGGTGGAACTAAGCTAGTTTGAACATTCGCCATAAAGGTAACGATGAGAACCTAGCAACGTTTCGTCTGTGGGAAAGTGGTTTTAGGGTGGAAAGTGTTTCATCATCCACAAGGCCGCGCAAACAATTTCGAACTCTGTCAAGGCCGGGAAGTGATGATTGAGCAGCCTCAGTCCAGCATAGTAAAGAAGTTATATATCATTTCTTTACTGAATTTTTAAATTAGCTCTCGTGTTTTTTCATCTTTTCTCGACAGCCGACGTGGTTAGAGCGTTAGTATTCTGACCATTAGACCCGGCTTTGATTCTCATCATAGCCGATTTGTCGAGAAGGTGACTTTGTGATGCTTATCGGTCTGGGGAGACGATCCCAGCCTTCAGCAGCGTTAGGGAGTGTGTGAGAAATCTAATGCAGGTTGACCTAAAACTTGCGAGTGAAGTTGCGTATACGAAACACTTCGGAAGCCATCGATAGTTCAATATAAATAGTTTTCGCTGTAATTAAGCATTTGCAAATGAATCAAGAGTTCAGAATTTTTTTTTCGGTCGAGCCGGCTTGAACATCCATGGGACTATCACACCAACCATCACAGTCCTACACCAAGCTCGGAAGGTCATTAGGGCGGCATTCTGTGTCATAGAATAATTGATCAATGTAGATAACTGTATAGCGACCGGCCCGTCTTGCGCCATGACTAGGTGTCCAGAGCAGTAGATCACTCGAAAGTCCTTGTTTTGCTCGCCTGCAGTGTCCTGCGTTCACGTAAGATAATTTCAGGGTGACCGGCCTGTCTTTGACTAGGTGTCCCTGCGAAAGTCCTTGTTTTGCTCGCCTGCAGTGTTCTGCGTTCACGTAAGATAATTTCAGGGTGACCGGCCTGTCTTGCGCCATGACTAGGTGTCCAGAACAGTAGATCACTCGAAAGTCCTTGTTTTGCTCGTCTGCAGTGTCCTGCGTTCATGTAAGATTGTAGAAATAGAGATGGGTCCATAGAACAGCGACTATTTGGATGCCGTCGTCAAGAAATATTAAGTATAGCTCTCAGCATCCAAGTGTAGGCTCCATCAAGCTTAGAAACATGGGTTTTAGTAAATGTCCAAGCGGCGGCAGCAGAAATTAAAACCAGCCCTACAGTGTCGCGAAAGAATCTCCGTTTCAGTTTGGTTGGCAGATCAGATTGCCAGATGAAATCTTATTCAGAGCGGCCCAGGCTTTAGCTCTGCGGATTTTCATATCTTCACTTTTGAGTAGAATTTATTTCGCTGTCTAGGTATGCAAATATTTCGATAGATTTTATTGTTTCGCCTGAGAGAGTTTGCATTGAGCCTTGCTGGTTGAAAGGTTAATTACAATCTGTTTCAGTATTAAATGACCCATAATGTGGCTCATATGGCGTTAACAAAAACGATGGTAAGAAACTGGAGTTAAAAGTAAACGTATTTTATTATTTATTTATTTTATTTTATTTTTGAATTTTTGGTTCGAATCCTTTATCTGCCCGCCACCCCCATGAAAAGAAAAGTAACAAAAAAACAAGGGTATTTTGTGTTCATTTAATTTGTCACATCGAGTCCTGCTAAAAATGCTTTTACTCAGAATATTAAAATCATAGAAATAGGTTTGTGTATGATCTTGATAGCAAGACCCTGAAATATGCAGAGAAATAAAAAAGAAACCCTCAAATATTGAAATTTGATGATAAAAAAGAAAATAAATGATATCTCCGCCTGCGGCAGAATGCGCAACTCACACAACTGAAGAATTTGAGCGACTGGTCGTTTTCATGGGCCAATTCATCCGCACAATTGGTCTCAGCTTGTTGAAAGAAGCGTGATTTATCCAGTCACCATCTATAAAATAGTTGCTAACAAAGGTTATAGAGCCCAGTCTGTCTTACTATTTAACCCATAGCTTGGGGGAGAAAAGATGGATGCGTACCTTTCTCAAAGGAAAGTATGCATACATCCAACATGTAAATCAATATAACAAACTCGGCTGGAGTTCGAACTCGGCTCTCCGAATTCTCCTTCCGATCCGCCGTCCATTACATCACACTGAAATCCCGAGATGAAGCAATCAGTACTTTAATAGAACGTTCTGACGAGTTAACCTCTCCGCTATTAGCTGACCAGTCGAATAATTAATGAATAATTAATGGACCCTCTTAATGAAGACCACGAAAGGACGATTCGTGTATATAAGTGATGCGTTATATAAATTGGCATTAGTTAAGGCTAATCCTGTCCGTGTGTTTATAAAAGGTATTTATCGAGGGAGGACGGACAGCTTTCATTTTGTGGATGAATATTTGTGGGGTTAATCCGCCCTGGGAGCTACCACGAAGGGCGAATGCATGGAAAAGTAATAAACAAAGATTTGGATATCGGAAAGTACAAATACAAAATGGCGGGCGTATTTATTTATTGGCGCATGCGCTCGGGGGATCATTATGAGAGAGGAGAGTCGGACTCTTCGATAAATCAATCAATGCTACTGTTAAAAGGGCCGCTTTACTATCCAAGCACGTCTCGTATTCTCTAGTGTCTACAGGTTAGAATAGAATGAAAACGGAGGGCAACGAATTTTTATCAAAATTATTGTTAAAACGGCTGTGTTCATATTTAAGCTTGCACGATATTTTTCCGGTGTTTGAAAAAAACACGAAAAGAAGAAAGAATTAATGATAACGAGGATCAGAAATGATTCAGTCTATAAGATCAGTAAATTAGACTTTCTTTAGTGAAAAGTGGTACCATTTGCAATATGTTGTGATCGCGGTCTGTCATTTTTAAGAAGACATACTTTTTATTTTTTGTCTTTCATTGGAGATGAAGTGACAACAAGTATTTCTAATATTCCAGCACTTTCCTCATTATTCAAAATGATTTTTGTTATACTGGATAGTTTTGACTATTAATCGGATTTCTAATTATCCCTAACTCTTTGCAAGACTATTCTGTACAAGTTCAAGTGCTCCAAAATCCACTGGAACGACTGTCACCTTCTTCCCCAACTATAGATCTTTTTATAATCTTCTTGAATGTCGACATCTATATCTGACAGATTATCTTAGTTAATCCTAATAAACTTCTCACCAGTATCTATATATAAAATTCTGTGTCGTCTGTTACTGCGTCACAACTTTTAAATAGACATGCATATATTGACCGATAAAAATCGAATTTTGGAAATAATTACATACAGATAAAGGGGTATTGTATTATTAGGGTGTGTGGATTAGTCACAATAAAATTTCTTTCATATTTGTTGAAAAATTAAAAGTTTTATTATTTAACATACAAAATACTCCCACTATTTAAAAATAAATTTAATGATTAAAATAACAAATACTTATTTAATAAAAATGCAATATTGTTTTTTTTTGTATATCTTTTTTTTGAGTTTTTATATATACAAGAATCCAGTCTCCAGTTGGCCCTGCGTTTGTGAGAACTATAAACAAATCACAAGTTGAAAAAGTTGGAATTTGGCTCCAGAAATAAATATTGATGCATGGCCAGTTATATGTTGCATGCTCAAGTGTAAGAAATCTTAAGAATTTACTTTTCACTGGGGAAGAAAAGAAATTTTCTTAAAAATATTGTTTACCATAAATAAAATAAAATTAAATTAAAGAAATTATTATTCTGCAAAGTAGGGATTTTGTAAAAGTATTTTTTCAAACAAAATTCACATTTCATTGATTGGTTTGAAACATTGAATGAAACGTGGAGTTTGTAAATCTCCACAAAATGCTAGCGATAAGTTTAGCAATTCTAAATACTGCGAGGATTTTAGCACACATTAATGGTTTGCAAGAAAATTCTAGCTATCTATATTTTTAGTTTTCCTAATTTGCTATTTAATACAATCCTTTTCTAAATCTGCCTGGGACGAGGCAGACGAGGTATTTTTTTATAATGTTATCAAGTATCTGCCTGTATTTCTGAGATGAGATGAGGTATTATGTACACTATATTTTACACTATTCGGACTATTGTCCTCATCTCATCTTTGTCGCATCATATTTATCACCCTTCAGTATCTGTCTATATTTCTGAGATGAGGTATTATGTACACTATTTACACTATTTACACTATTCGGACTATTGTCCTCATCTTTGTCATATTTATCAACCTTCGGTATCTGTCATATTTATCACCCTTCAGTATCTGTCTATATTTCTGAGATGAGGTATTATGTACACTATTTACACTATTCGGACTATTGTCCTCATCTTTGTCTATATTTCGCCATATTTATCATCCCTTCACCCTTCAGTATCTGTCTATATTTCTGAGATGAGGTATTATGTACACTATTTACACTATTCGGACTATTGTCCTCATCTTTGTCGCCATATTTATCAACCTTCAGTATCTGTCTATATTTCTGAGATGAGGTATTATGTACACTATTTACACTATTCGGACTATTGTCCTCATCTTTGTCGCCATATTTATCACCCTTCAGTATCTGTCTATATTTCTGAGATGAGTATTATGTACACTATTTACATTATTCGGATAATGTCCTCATGTACACTATTTACACTATTCGGACTATTGTCCTCATCTTTGTCGCCATATTTATCACCCTTGTTATCTATATTTCCCTATTTACACTATTCGGACTATTGTCCTCATCTTTGTCTATATTTTCTGTCTATATTTGATGAGGTATTATGTACACTATTTACATTATTCGGACTATTGCCCTCATCTGTCGCCATATTTATTACAACGTTTACGCTCCGGCTTTAACCAGGTGGTTGGAATGTCGAACTGAACCCTTAATTTCGCTCACTGGGTTAGACACATGGCACAGTGGATAAAGGCGTTGGTTAGATCCAGTGACAGGACCCAAAGAGTGTGAGTTCAATACCAGGTTAAGGCAGTGGAGAACTTGGAGAGGGGAATTAACAGGAGATAACTAATAACTGACATCCATTAAACATGTCACATGGAACTAGAACAGTGAGCGAAATAAAGGGTTCAGTTCGACATTCCAACCACCTGAAGAAGGCCGGAGAGTATAACGACTGAAAAGTAATAAATATGGCGACAAAGATGAGGACAATAGTCCGAATAATGTAAATAGTGTTATCAAGCATTTTTTTCAATGGATGGTTGCCTTTTAACATGTATAACTGCTTTTCCAATTTCCCTGTAAAATTTCTTAAGCTTCATTTCGTATATTTTATTTTGGCGATAGAACCTAGAACATTTTTCGTATTTTCTGTGTATCAGTTTCTGTTTAGCATTTTTCTTGATGGATGGAATTTCATTTAGTGATTTAATTTTATATTTCCGCTTGATCTTCCTGCATTTGCGTGTTGAGACATTCGCTTTTCTTCTCAGCTCATCTCGTAGCGAAATCTCACATTTGATTTCTTTTATTTCTTGCATCAGTTTTACCTTCCAAGCTGGATCTTATCGTCTGCTGTTTTCATTGTCTTGACCCAAGCTTCCCAGTAGCTGCTAAAGCTGTTGCGTATATAACATTATTTACTTTCTTTTTTCCCATTGGTTTAGCCGTTAACAGTGTTTCCAATGCAGCGTTGTATGTTTGCACAGTGTGCTTATTGGACATTATATGAATTTTGTGGGGCTGGTCTCTGTCTGACATTTGTGTGAGAGTTACTCTGCTGAGTACTTGGATGACGTGGTTTTTCGCCTCGGTGATTTCACCTCTGTGGTTTTCAAGGAATTCTACCCTAATGTAACTGGACTCATATTCAGTGACATTGTCTGGATAACTGCAGGTTATGTCACAAGTAGATTCTTCGGTTTTATTTCTTCTTCTTCTTCATCATTATTATTATTATTATTATTATTATTATTATTATTATTTTCTTTGATTTCTGGCGTTTTACATTTCTTTCCGGGTCCCCTTAGGACCTAAGGTTAGAAATGGCATCATGACACTTTCTACTGACAAAAAAAAAAAAAAAGAAAAAAATATTACATAGATAAAGCCCTTCGTAAAGTGTGGGCTGTACTTGTCAGAAATTTTTTTTGTATCTCCTTGAGGCATGGACCTCCAGGAATCCCTTCAATTAGTCTACTGCAATCTTTTCCAACCAGTCCTAGGGCTCCAACTACAACAGGAATTGTTGATGTTCCCATATGCCACATTTTCGAGATTTCTATTTCAAGGTCCTTGTATTTTGACAGCTTTTATTATTATTATTATTATTATTATTATTATTATTTCCGGTTTCTCCGCTTTTCTGTTTGATACAACACTTTACCAAGAGACTTGAGGCAGAAGAAGGTTTTTCTCTTTAGACTTAACAAACATTACATAAAGAGGAGCTTTCTGAATGTGTGAATGGTGCCGACGAGCAAGATCGTTTGTATCTCAGACAGAAAGCGATTTCCGAGGATTTTTCTTAATGTGCATATCAGAATTCTTTTCAATCATTCCCAGTGCTATTATTATTATTGCTTTTCGTACACTAGAAACAAAACCAAGAATTCGAACAGAAAGAAAGAGAAATCTCGAAAAAGAATTCTTGTCTCAAATGTAGAGATAATACTTAAAAAAAAAATCAATTCACCCCAAGCAAGGTGATCATTCCACTAAGACACAAAGAGCTACTGGGAGTGAAAGAGAATGAAAATATTTAGAAGGAACAGGAAACTCGATCCTAAACATGGAACAAGGGATAAAATTCTACTCCTGTTCAAAAGAGTGGAGGGGAGTGTGAACCGGACGACAGGCCAACCTATGTAGTCCGTGGAAACTATTGAAACATAAAAATAATCTTTAGTTCGTTTGTACACAAAACACCAGTAGGTATTTAAAAAAATAAATAAACAGGTAGATAGATAGGAGGTGTGATAGATAGATAGAAGGAGGTGTGATAGATAGATAGATAGATGAATGATAGATAGAATGAATAGATAGATCTGAATAGACTGGAAGATAGATAGATAGATAGATAGATAGATAGATAGATAGATAGATAGATATGAACACACTGAGATTGATAACTAGGAGTTGTGATAGAGGGTTCTGAATAGACTGGAAGGAGATAGATAGATAGATAGATAGATAGATAGATAGATAGATAGATAGATAGATAGATAGATAGATCTGAATAGACTGGAAGATAGATAGATAAATAGATAGATAAATATATAGATAGAGAGATTATTTAGAATAAATTTTATACTGTTGACACGACACTGACCGATGTATTCTACGGCAATCTTCATTTATATAATTTGTATGGATATGGTAATGGTGTCATATTGTTTGAATTGGTAGTACAAACTGGAAAATAGTAGCAAACAATGAAAAAAAAACTGCTCTCGTTACTATTGCTGGCTACTCTCACTGATTTTCTTGTTTTTATTTCATCGTTCTTTCATCAAAACAAAAAGAGCAACCTCGCCTTTTTTCCCCAGACGCCCTGTACACCTAGAAAGAAGGCCGTACATGGGATTAGCCGGAACGCTGAAATAACAACAAAAATGAGAATCCGAACAATTCTTACAATGATTGCTTTTATTTGTTTCTTAATTTTTTTCTTCTTTTATTCGGCGTTTAATTATACGAGGTGGATACTGAAAATTTATTGGCTGGACTCAAAATCGGGCCAAATGGTATAACATTTTGTTGGGGTGGGGGAGCGTCTTGGTCAGGCCGAGGACCATTCAGCAACTCCTTGCATTTTAGTAGATTTCTCTTTATTTTACTTTCCAATTTATTTTCTTTTTGTGGATGCATTGTTTGACGCTATATTTCTTTCTTTCATTCTCAATATTACTTTGTTTGAAGCATTTTATTTTTCCTTCCTTCCTTTCTTCCTTCCTTCCTTCCTTCCTTCCTTCATTCATTCATTCATTCATTCATTTGCCCTAATGTTTCTATGTTTCATTCTCGAAATTGCTTTGTTGAAATGTCTTTCTTTCCTTCTTTCTTTCTTTCTTTTGTTGGGGACAATATTTGACCCAATGTATTTATCGTTTCATTCTTAATATTACTTTGTTTGAAGCGTCTTTGTTTTTCCTTCTTTCCTTCCTTGCTTGCCATCTTGGTTCCTTTCTGCCTTCCTTTCTCCCTTCCTTCCTTTCTTTTGACCCTATGTCTCTTTCTTTCATTATGTTTGGTTTCTTTCTTTTTTCTTTCTTTCTGCCTGCCTGCCTGCCTGCCTTCCTTCCTTCCTTCTCAACCTTCCTTCCTTCCTTCCTTCCTTCCTTCTTCTTCCTTCCTTCCTTCTCAACCTTCCTTCCTTCTTCCTTCTCAACCTTCTTTCCTTCCTTCCTTCCTTCCTTCCTTCTTCCTTCCTTCTCAACCTTCCTTCCTTTCCTTCTCAACTTTCCTTCCTTCCTCTTCCTTCCTTCCTTCCTTCCTTCTTCCTTCCTTCCTTCTCAACCTTCCTTCCTTCCTTCCTTCTCAACCTTCCTTCCTTCCTTCTTCCTTCCTTCCTTTCCATTCCTTACTTCCTTCCTTCCTTCTCAACCTTCCTTCCTTCCTTCACAACCTTCCTTCCTTCCTTCTCAACCTTCCTTCCCTTCCTTCCTTCTTCCTTCTCTCAACCCTTCCTTCCTTCCTTCCTTCTCAACCTTTCTTCCTTCCTTCCTTCCTTCCTTCCTTCCTTCCTTCCTTCCTTCCTTCCTTCCTTCTCATTCCTTCTCAACCTTCCTTCCTTCTCAACCTTCCTTCCTTCCTTCCTTCCTTCTCAACCTTCCTTCCTTCCTTCCTTCTCAACCTTCCTTCCTTCCTTCCTTCCTTCTCAACCTTCCTTCCTTCCTTCTCAACCTTCCTTCCTTCCTTCCTTCTCAACCTTCCTTCCTTCCTTCCTTCTCCTTCCTTCCTTCCTTCCTTCCTTCCTTCCTTCTTCTCAACCTTCCTTCCTTCCTTCTCAACCTTCCTTCCTTTCAACCTTCCTTCCTTCCTTCCTTCCTTCTCCTTCTTCTTCTTTCTTTCCTTCCTTCCTTCTCAACCTTCCTTCTTTCTTTCTTCCTTCCTTCCTTCTCAACCTTCCTTCCTTCTTCCTTCCTTCCTTCTCAACCTTCCTTCTTCTCAACCTTCCTTCCTTCTTCAACCTTCCTTCCTTCCTTCCTTCCTTCCTTCCTTCCTTCCTTCCTTCCTTCTCAACCTTCCTTCCTTCCTTCCTTCCTTCCTTCCTTCTCTTCCTTCCTTCCTTCCTTCTCAACCTTCTTCCTTCCTTCCTTCCTTCCTTCTCAACCTTCCTTCCTTTCTTCCTTCCTTCTCTTCCTTCCTTCCTTCCTTCTCAACCTTCCTTCCTTCCTTCCTTCCTTCTCAACCTTCCTTCCTTCCTTTGTTTCTTTCTTTCATTGTCAAAATCACTTTTTTGAAACTTGTTTCTTTTTTTTTCTAATCCTGTCTTTGATTTATTGATCGATTGATTTCTTTTCTACAGCTTATCGATCCTTTGCATAGACATGACATTGATTAAGCTTATGGGGATATGATGGGTAGGGATACAGAGGCGGCAAAATTATACTTCCTTAAAAGGTCATAATTCGCCTTGAAAATCAGCATTAGAGATTCCAGCTTCTACTTGTGCTCAAACAGTGACGAAAGATGCCAGTTGAAAATTCCCAAGTACCAAATTCTACTTTCTTTTAAGGATGCATGCGATCATGTCTCTCCATAACTTCCTTTCCTTTGTAACTCTTAGTAAGTTTTGTCTTTTTGCTATCTTTCCTAATCCCAGTTTTGCCTATCATTTACACAAACTCGTTAGTAAGGTTATGAGCTGCTTTCCTTTGTTTCATTTGCCTTCAATATGTCATGTGAGTGATAAATTTGCTAAGCCTTCTTTCCTCATTATGTACCTTAGAAATTTCTATTGTTTCTTTCTGATTCTAAATAGATGTGTCGTGTCATTTTGTTCCTATTAACAATTTTTCTCCTTAAAACCTTCTCGTTACTCATATATTCAATCCATGGTATTCTCAGCATCCTTCTGTAGAACTACATTTCTCTTGTCTTATGTCTCTTCATCTGTGAGTAGATTGTCCAGCATTCACTGTCACATAGGAGGACCAACATTACGTAATAGTTCAGTACACTTTACTTTGTTTCTAAGCAAATTTAATCTAAGTTTCTTTATACTTTACTTAGCTTTTGGAAGGCGTCTTTCGATATGCCAATACGCCTTCGGATTTCTGTGTCACACTTTCTGTTCTCTGTTAAAACACTCCAGCTTAGCTGAATATTTTAATTATCTTTTTATTTCTTATATTATTTGTATCCTCATCTGTTATCCTCATCTTCATTGCCATATTCAAAACGTTTCGGCCGTTGTACGCTCCGATCTTCTTCACGCGATTGGAATTTCCAAACGAACCCTTTATTCCGTCCACCGGAATAGATTATTCTAGTTCAACGTGTCATGCCTCTTCTGGATGTCTCAGTTATTTCCCTTTGACTCAACTCCCCAAGGTTTGGTTCAGCACAGTAGCTTTGTACTGAACTCACAATTCTTAGGGTCTAGTCACTGGATCTAACCAACGCCTTTATCCACGAAACTTTGTGAACATGACAATGAAGATGAGGATAACTGATCGAATAATGTAAATAATGTAAGTAATCATAATACCTCATCCCATAGATGTAGGCAGATATTCCAATCAGCTGAAGAATACCGGAGCGTACAATGACTGAAACGTTGTGAATATGGTAATAAAGATGTGAATAACAGTCCGAATAATGTAAATAATGTAAGTAATCATAATACCTCATCTCAGAGATATAGACAGATATCTTTTTATTTTAACTTAAAAGTATAGGAATGAAAAGTGCATCTTAAATCGAATTGCCAGAATTTGTAACTTCCTGTTCCAGCATTACTGAGAATAATATGGACAGAAAATGTGAGCAATGGTGAAGTCTTGGTGAAAATGGAAACAAAAAGAACACTAATGCTTAACATCAGGAAGAGGAACTTTAAATTCCTTAGCTATATAATGAGGAAAGAGGCCTTGGAAAATTGGATACACACAGGACAGATTGAAGGCAAGAGGGCCAGAAGAAACACAGTTATGTGCCATCCGTGATACACGTTTAGGCGATCATATATGTTTCGATATATGACAGACGAGGCAGATTTTTTCCCCGCAGTAGTTTGCCATTTCTTTCTGCAGTAGACCAGTTGCCTTCCAATGCCAGAAAACCCTGTCTCTCCTCCTATTTACCCATAGCTGGAGGGAGAAAGTCAGTTATGTGCCATGCGTGATACACGCTTATGCGATCATGTAACTCTCGATACAGGAATGACGAGGCAGACTTTTTCCCGCAGAAGGCTGCCATTTCTTTTTGCGGTAGACCAGCTGCCATCTAAGGTTAGAGAACCCCGTCTGTCTTCTTATTTACCCATAGCTGGAGGGAGAAAGTCAGTTATGTGCCATGCGTGATACACGGTTGGCGATCATATATCTTTCGATACATAACTGACGAGGCAGTTTTTTTCCCGCAGTAGGTTGCCTTTTCTTTCTGCGGTAGACCAGTTGCCATCCAAGGCTGGAGAATCCGGTCTGTCATGCTATTTAACCATAGCTGGGGGAGAAGAAGAGGATTCATACCTTTTCCAAGAGTATTAGCACGTAAGTGAATGTAATGGATTTGGAATGGAATTCGAACTCGGTTCTCCGATTCCTCAATCCAAGCCGCTATACAGAATGCTGTAAGAATGCATAAACTATCTAACGAGTTTGTGTAAATGACTAGCAGAACTGGGGTTAGGAGAGATAGCAATTTAATTTTTTCTATTGTACTTGGCTCCTTTCATGTTTTAATAATTGCGTCGCAAGCAAGGCAATAAAGCCTCTAAGATACAAGAGGTTACTGAGCGTGAAAGAATAAGAAAAAGAAAAGAAAACATTATTAAGGAGCGAAAACGATAAAAGAGGAATCAAGAAGAGAATAAATCAAGATTGACATTGCATTTAAATTTTTGAATATCAAAGTTGGACGAAAAGCAATGAACCGGAAGATAGTTCCACAGGAGAGAAGTGCAGTAGAAGAAATTGTTTACATAGAACTTACGGTTACATCTAGCCAATTCAACTGTAAAATTGTGAGATCTTGCCGCTAATTTAGTACTGCGCTTAAATTGGTCGTTTAGGTACCATAGTGGAAAGTGACTAAAGCAAGGGCCAATGACATACATAATATCTATCCTACCTCCTCTTTGGATTTTATCAAGAATATCTAAATATATAATAGAAACACCAGATCATATGTGCCAAAAATATTCGAAGCGTGGACAAATGGTAGACGTATAGATATGTAAGATAGACTCTGGAGATAAAAATTGTCTAGCACGACAAAGTGAACAAACTTTCCTAGCAGTAGACCTAGCAATAATTTCTTTTGTTCATTTTCTTATTTCTTTTTCTTTGATTTTAGATTTTTTTTTATTCCTTCCTTGCTTCTTTTTTTCCTTCTTTTTTTCTTTGTTTCTATCTTAACTTGTTTGATTTCTTTTCATCATTCTCTCGTTCCATCTTGTCTCATTTCTTTATCCTGGTTCTTTCTTTCTTTCTTTCTTTCTTTCTTTCTTGTTTACTTGTTTTCTTTTCCTTTGTTACTTTCCACCACTTTTCTTTCGTTTTTTACCTTTGTCTTTCTTTCTTTCTTTCTTTCTTTCTTTCTTTCTTTCTTTGATTTTCTTGATATCAATGTCTTTCCCTTCTCTTGATAATGTTTTCCTTTTCATTTCTTTCGCTATCACTTTCATTTATCTTTCTTCTTTTTTTAATTTTCTTATTGCTTTTCTTTCTTTTTATGCTTTCTTTGTTTCTTTCATTTTTTTCGTAATTTTTCCCCTTTTTCTTTTCTCTTCTTCCTTCACATATTTATTCACCTTTTCCTTTACTTTCTCCTTTCTTGAATGTTTTCTATCGTTCTTTGCTTCTCTGATTTTTCTTTTTTATAATTTTTCTTTCTTTTTTCTTTCCTAGATTTTTTATTTATCTGTCTTATATTTCTTCGTTCCTTCTTTCTTTCCTTTTCGTTTCTTGTTTTCTTTTAATCTTTTTTAATTCGCTTCATTCTTTCTCTTCTTTCTTCATTTTTTTTTTCTTTCTTTCTTTCCCCCGCAAGCTAGCTCTTTCTTTCTCGCCTGCATGTGTTGCGTTGTGGCTTCTTTTCCGCCTGTGTATGCGTCTGTCCTGCTTTGAAACAGTGGATGATGGTCCACTAAAGTATTCATTAAGAAGTATTTTTAATAGCTTCTTTCACTTTGCAACACCGTCGGACATCCCTAAAATTAATAAATGAAATATAAACAACCGCTAACGTCAAGTCACTCGCCGGCATTTACACAAAATTTGACGAAGGATTTAAAAAAGCAGTTGCGGCCTTCGCGCACGCGCATAAATCCGTCGTTATAACCATGGGTTTGTCAATTTCGTACTATTTTTATCATATTGACGCGAAACGTGTCTTCCGTCCCTTTGCACGGCTGCAATGGTCACTGAGAAGAATAGAAGATGACTCGACGGGAGGTTTTGGCCTACTATTCACTAGTCTCTGTTGTTTATAAGCGAGAACGTCGCGTGTAAAGGATTTCTTCAGACTTAAAATTTTCTTGCTAGTGTTTCTATGATTAATTCGATCTTTTGTCATACTTAACTTTTACAGTTCTTTCTTTCTTTCTTTACTTTACTTCTTTCTTTCTTTACCTTCTTTCTTTATATTCTTTCTTTCTTTCTTTCTTTACCTTTCTTTCTTTCTTTCTTTCTTTCTTTCTTTCTTTCTTTCTTTCTTTCTTTCCCTTACTTCTTTCTTTACCATTCTTTCTTTCTTTCTTTCTTTTTTCTTTCTTTCTTTCTTTCTTTCTTTCTTTCTTTCTTCTTTCTTTCCCTTACTTCTTTCTTTCTTTACTTTACTTCTTTCTTTCGTTCTTTCTTTCTTTCTTTCTTTACCTTACTTCTTTCTTTCTTTCTTTCTTTCTTTCTTTCTTTCTTTCTTTACCTTACTTCTTTCTTTCTTTCTTTTTTTTTTCTTTTCTTTCTTTCTTTCTTTCTTTCTTTCTTTCTTTCTTTCTTTCTTTCTTTACCTTACTTCTTTCTTTCTTTCTTTCTTTCTTTCTTTCTTTCTTTCTTTCTTTCTTTCTTTCTTTTACTTCTTTCTTTCTTTCTTTCTTTCTTTTTTCTTTACCTTACTTCTTTCTTTCTTTCTTTCTTTCTTTCTTTCTTTCTTTCTTTACCTTACTTCTTTCTTTCTTTACTTTACTTCTTTCTTTCGTTCTTTCTTTCTTTCTTTACCTTACTTCTTTCTTTCTTTCTTTCTTTTTTCTTTACCTTCTTTCTTTCTTTCTTTCTTTCTTTACCTTACTTCTTTCTTTCTTGACCTTACTTCTTTCTTTCTTTCTTTCTTTCTTTCTTTCTTTCTTTCTTTCTTTCTTTCTTTCTTTCTTTTTTTCTTCCAAAGTGTCATTTGTTCTTTTTTCTATTTTCTACTTTCTCCTTTTCTTTTTCCTTTTCTCTCCTTTTCTTCTTCTCTTTTCTCGTGATTTCATACATTTATTTTATAGTTTCTTTGATTTTTCTTTCTTTCTTTTATACCTATTTTTGTCTTCGACACTCTTTTTCTTACACTCACTTTATTTTCGTCTTATCTCTATTTTTCTGCTTTTAATTCTGTTTCCTTGTTTCTATTTCAGCCCAGCTATTTTTTCATTCTCCCAATTTTGTTAATTTATATTTACAGTTCTTTCTTTCTTTCTTTCTTTCTTTCTTTCTTTCTTAAGCATTCTTTTTCTATCTCTATTCCTTTCTTTCTTCCTTTCTTTCTTCCTTTCTTCCTTTCTTTCTTCCTTTCTTTAATTCCTTTCTTTCCTTACTTTCACTTACATATCTCACAATTGAATTCTTTTCTGTTGCTTTTCGTTTCTTCTTTTATTAAATTCTTTCTTCTTACCTACAACCCTTTGAATTTCTATCTTTCCTTTTCTTTGTTGGGCTTTTCATTATTCGCATATTTCTTTGCATTCCACTCCTACTTTACCATCCAACTGTTTCCTTTCTTCTTTTCTTTCATATTCTTTTGTAATCCAGTCTCTCTTACCTTCCAATCCACTGCTTGCTTGGTCAAGCGCCACCCTCAGCATGCGCAAACGCAGAATTAAACGCACACAATCCGCGCAGTCATGCGCAAGGGGACGACACGCGTCACACCACGAACGAATGCCTCCTTGCCTCTCGCTAGGATCCAATATCTTCGCATATATTCCATTTTATTTGTTCATCCCGTATGGAGGTGAGGACGTCTGCTGACGTTTGTATATCAGCGCGTGTCCGGTGATTGGGCTCTGTTAAGAGATACGCTGCTCGAGTATTGAGAGGTTAAAAACTAATAGGAAGATATTCGTTTCAGAGCAGCCATTTAACTTGATTAGTAACTA
>CAHIKZ030000555.1:752500-765000 GCA_903632075.3 Acanthosepion pharaonis
AAGCAATTTCCACACCTAGAGAAGACACCCTAATGTACAAGATTAAAAATAAATCTAGCCGCATTCCTCTAGTAACCACTTTCAACCTCACTCTGCCTCCACTATCCCAAATAATCAAACGTCGCTGGGAAATACTACATCTCAAACCAGACCTAAAAAAACTGTTTAAGGAACCCGGCCTTCTAGCATATCGTAGACCTAAGAACCTAAAAGAAATCATAGGTAGTAACCAAATTTCAGGGGACAAGGTAATCCGTAATAAACAAACAACAAAAACAACAGGATTTTCCCAACCATGTAACAACAAAAGAAGTTTATGCTGCAACCATATTAAACACACGAATTCATTTACTAGCTCAGTCACTAAATCTACTTTCAAAATCTACCACGATTCTAACTGTAGAAGTCATAACATAATTTACCTCCTAGAATGCACACTATGCCAGAAACAATATGTAGGAACATATAAATAACCCTTTCCCTACAGAATTAATAATTATTGCAATCGAATTAAGTCGACTCCCCATGAAAAATTATTACCTGTAGAACATTTCCGCCTAGAAAAACACGATTTCAAAACCTATGCCAAATTCACTATAATTGAGAGAATAGAAAAGTTCTGAGCAGATAACATTAGAAAGATTTTAGAGTTCCATGAAAATAAGTGGATACAACGTCTAAAACACACTATCCAGCCGGGCTAAACCATAAATTTAACAATATAGATAGTCTTAATATATAACCCTACAAATCAAAACCTACCCACATTTCTCACCCACACAAGACAGACATGCTTATGGAGGTGTTGAGGCCTCACACTTATACACACACCCACACGAACATACACACTTACACACATCATACTCACTCACTCCCTAACGAGCCAAATGATAACACACACCTACAGCAATATACACGCTTACACATATCATACTTACTCACTCCCTAAGAACCAAATAACACACACACACACACACACACACACACACACACACACACACACACACACACACACTTAACAGAGACACATCCCCTCTCCAGGAACCAATAAAACAGTCAAACTGACGAGGGGAATTCAGAGCAGCATGGATCGATCCAGCTCTTATCTCAAATAACAACTTAAAAGAGACTGTTTGACCAACACAAGGAATGTTAAAAGATTCATGTGAAAAAGATAAAAAAATTAAAACAAAACAAATGAAAACTACAGACAAAAGTTCATTTTCTCCATCAAGACATTCATTTCTGTAGTTTACTGCTACCAGCAAACAGAAATATTCCTTCTCCTGATGATGGCCATGTTGGCTGAAACTAGTCGAGGTATCTAAATGAAATAATAATAATAAAAACGAAAGAATATTAATCAACAACCCAGTGTGTCTGAAGATTTTAATTTTTTAATATTTTTATTGTTCTAAATAAAATATTTAAATATATATATAGCACGTTGGTATGTACACTGTAAAATCGTTCTTATATGTCATTTCAGGGCAAAATCAGAATAATTGTTTTTTTGCTCATTTATTATAAGAAGTCTTTGGCCCTAACATATTTATAGTTTTAGCACACTGCCTTCTGCTCATGTGCTTATAGTTGGTTCTATTGAGGTCACGTGATCGAAGTTTTAGCTCGATCGTGCCTGTTTTATTGCAACTGCTACAGTACTACTAGTGGCCGCTCCACTAGTAGTGTGCATCAAGGAGAAACAAGATATGTTATAGCGAAAGTGTGGATAACTTTTAATTTACCCTTGTACCTGGATATTGTCTTAATTGTAATTATTATAGACATGACGTTTCGGCCAAGTACCCTAGGTCCTTATTCAGGTGTCCTCTATTTGGGTGTATGTTATATGTATTGATCATAATTGTGATATGGTTTCTTTTTTGTTCTCGCTAAATCAGAGTACATTATTTCAGTACCAGCTTTAGGGATTGAACTCGTGACAACTTGATGACAGCATGTGTTGATTAACCTACTCTTATACGCACTGCGCCACCCGGTATCAGTGGTGTGTTTTTGTCTGTTAATTTATTGTTGTAAAATCGGTGGTTTACGTGTATATGCATTCTCGAGGTAAATCTAAAGTAGCACATGACGAGTACTTAGTTGTCCACAGGATTTCCATCGTATTCTTTGTTAAGTGTCATATTACGAAATACGAGAGACTGTTTCGGATTCTCCTGTCTGGTTCGTTTGGGATGTGCGGGCAACACCTGTACTAGAGTTGCACATAATTCCGGTATGGGAACAAAATGAAATCAGCGGTCCGAGTTCTAATTCCAGCCTCGTCTGCTGCATTCATTTGTGTACACATGCCCCTGGGAAAAAATCAGAAATCTATCTTTTCATCCCGAAGCCATGTTTTTAACAGCAGAATAAACTGAGCGTTCTAGCCTTGGGTGGCAGCCAGTCTAGAATAAGGAAAATTTGAATTTTACAGCATGGAGAATGTAGAGAAAACTACTCAACAATCTAGCCCGTGGCAATCCACATACAGTAATTATCAGTTACATGGCTAGAAAATTCATGTTCCGGACGTCTTCTTAGGCACCTTTCTGTTTCTTCAACACCCACAGAGCCTAGCCTACGTTTAATCCGCAACTATGCTGAGCTGCAGTGCATCACCTGGCGTGACCAGTCGTTTGAACAAACCCAGTACACTCGAACTTTCGGTTACGCTGACCATCGGCGGCTTCTGAATAATTTTGTCTAACGAATTTCCCGAAAATTTAAACGAAAAACACATTTTGGTATTTTAATATTAATTGTAATAATTCTATAAATATAAAGATTTATTCTAAAACATTTTCCAGACATATAAGGATAAAGAGTGAGAACAAAGTCTTTGATATGTCTGTCTGTTTATTTCCCCTTTCCCAATTTTTATTGTTTTATAGCCTGGTTTTCAAGTCACTGGTGGTAGAGATAGGAATAATTGACGGATATCATATTTCCTCAACACTACCCCAGTCACACTCCTCACCCCAACCCTCCGTTCGACGAGTTAAGTCTACCACTTTAATTTTTGCCGATTTTAAGTGCGGCTAAATTTAATTTGCCCTTTTCCAATTGATACATTCCGCTAAAAAATGATATGCTCTACGGAATAAATTATTTAAAATTTACATTTGAGAACGATAAGTTGAAATAAAAAAATTTGTTCTTTGAAAAACAGGGCATACAAGTCATTAGAGATTTTTAAAAGAGTATTTATAAAATTAAACCAAGAAATACTATACATATTAAGTATATCTACAGCCTGATAGAGCTCATGTCTCTGGGCGAATATTTGGTTTAATCTTTTCGTTCCTTTCTTGTCTTGTTGGGCGGACACGTCTCTAGATCATTTCTCATAAATACGGAGTTCTCCAATGTCTCCATCCTTGAGATATGATAGCTCTTGAGCTTCTGGAGAAGGCCAGCATGTCAATCCCAGTGAAATGCCTTCGAAATATCTAAAGTTAAAGTTCTTATCTAAAACCTGAAAAATTCACTAATAATCGTTAACATATCGGAAGCAGACTTAGAGAGGCAAAAGCCGAAACAAAGCCGTGTGAAGTGAGATGCCCATCCATTTCGAAGTTGATTGGAGCCTATAGTATTTTGCCAGAAGGGAGGTAAAAGACTAATAAGGCGATAATTCGAGGGGTCAGGAGGTTCAGCAAAATTCTTAAAGAGAAGAGCTACTGATGAAGGATTTCAACAAGCTGGAAAACAAGAAGCAGCAAGGCGTTTACTGTAGAGTTTGAAGAGGTCAGGACCCAGTTCAAGAGAACATTTCTAATGCAGGGATACCGTCAAGTCAGCATGCCTTGTTTTATGATGATAGCAGAAACCATGGATGCAGTTATGTGCATATTACTCAGTAGATATTCTATCCCAAGGAAAAAAAACAGGCAAAAATACTAGCGAAAAGTCGAGTGGAAAAAGAATTTACGAGCAAAGCATTCTGGTATTTTAATATTAAATGTAATAATTCGATAAATATAAAGATTTATTCTAAAACATTTTCCAGACATGTAAGAATAAAAAGTTTGAGACCAGTTCTAACCTTCACGGCTAAGAAGCACACAATGGCAATACTTCAAACTGATTGAAGAGAGGAGGTCTCTGTTCAACACAGCTTACAGAGCCGCCATTAATCTCTAGAAATAAACTTGTAAGACGCTATACAGTATCTCATTCGATCAACTTCGATTTTCTCTTATAGAGGACACACGTCACCAGGCGTGGATGCAAAACCTGCGAGGCATGTTTATTTTTTCTCTCATAGAGGACACACATCAACTCATCATCTGCGGATTCAAAGCTTTCGCGGCATGGTTATTTTTTCTCATCTGCGGATTCAAAGCGCCATGGATTTTTTTCTCTCAGGACACACGTTAACTCATCATCATCTGCGGATTTTTCAAAACTCATTCGCGCCATGGTTATTTTTCTCTTATAGAGGACACACGTCAACTCATCATACGCGGATGTTATTTTTCTCTTATAGAAACGCCAACTCATCATACGTGGGCCTACGCGGCATTATTTTTTTTTTCGAAGAATGATGTCATGGAAGAAAATATGCAATCTTTTTTTTTTTTGAACCCGTACAGTTTCCTTACAAGAGGAAAGGCTGGAAGTAAACTCAAGGTAGAAGGTTACATAGTAAGAGGCACAGTTTATGTGACTATGTGTGGAAGATTACGGTTAACTAATAACGCAAACTAGACATGAATAAATTAAGATTGGAGTGATGGGGGAAGCATGCTACTTGGAAGAAGCTGCTGAGGTGGGACTTAGGTTTCACCAACGAAATACGAAAGGAATAACGGGGATTCACTGCAATGTCCGTGCCATGGTGGGTCTTAGCCGTGAAGGTTAAAACTGTTGGAAGAGCAGGAACGTTTCGTCTGTGAGGAAAGGGTTACAACACTTTTCTCACAAACGAAACAACACTCACAACTTCAGGTCAGGTTGTGAAACAAGGTCGGTTTTATGTGAGGAGTCCGAGCTCGTACACCCGGGCTAGGAACAAAAATTGCCCGCAGCCTCCGCAACCGTCGGTTGCGTCGGCTTCAGTACAAGCACAGATCCCTCTTTCAGGTGTAATGAGAGGGTGCAGTCCCAGGCAGCTGCTCCCCAGGGCTTTGAACCTGGCAGTATAACTTTCTTCAGTTTCGACACCCCCGAGCGAACTCTGCTCAAAGACAGACGCAACCGAGAGATGACAAACAATGTGTTACACACCACTCGAGAGAGCAATTTACACAGTTGTAACTATGCATGATATATAAAGAAACTAAACAAAATGGTGTCAGTAATAATCCCACGTCAATTCCTAATTTTTAACATATAATGCCTGTTCAACTATATATATATATATATATATATATATATATATATATATATATATATATATATATATATTGTTCACAACATTAGCGGTAATATTTAATGTGAATAACAATTTTAAAAGCATAAGTTAATAAATATTTCTTCTGTGTTAAGTATTTTTAATTTTAATTAAAAAAAAAATTCTATAGATAGGCAATGTTTCTGTTAATAATGTTTTATTTTAAAATTCATCTTATTTGTAAAGAAGGAACGCTTTGTCGAATTGCAGTCAAACGTTAGAAACCCTACGTTCATAATAAGCATTATGATCGTCTGATATTTCCTATTACTACAAGTTTGTCGAATGGAGTCTGAAAAAAAAACTATGGGATTATTTAAATAAGTCAAGATATTCTGTTTAATTAGATTTTCTTAAAACTGTAGGCAAGTGAACAATTTTTACATTTGCTGAATTAATTGTTATTATTATTAGACAATTTCACCTAATTTTCGTCTCCGGGTCAGCATTATGTAGCTATGTCCAGAGTATGAAATTCAAATGGACTTAGCATAATGAAAAAAAGAACATTATACAGAAATTTTAGAGAGTTAAGAGAATTTCTAGGATGATTTAATTTTTTTCTCTTCATAGAACGGATATTAAGTTAGTACTTTAAATGGATACTGCCTGGCTGTTTGCCATTATTAAACTCCTTCAAATAAGCACTGAGAACAAAATTGAAATCCAAGCGTAAAACAAAAAAAAACAACAAAATGTTAAATAATACAGTATGAAAAATTAGTGTCTAATGCAAGACTAAGAAAACTTTCGTTCATAAAAAAAAAGAATATCCCATAGGGCGCGTCGAAACGTAATTTTTCATCCAGTCAATAGTGGTTAGAAAAATGTCTTGGATGGTTAGATAGCTTTATCGTCCAGTTGGTCACACGACTGCTTTATCGATCTCGTCGATTGAAGGCCTAATTGATTGATTCGGCTTTCAAGTCACTAACGAGCACCATTGTTCACCTTTGAAAGTATCTGCTGTTTAGCTGATGGGGAAAAATGTTAAGCAATTTGGCGAATCTATAGAGCGATGAATCTTGACGCGATCAAACGGAACCAAATGAAACGAACGCAAATATAAAGTCTGTCATTTTTTTATGCATCCATCCCTCTATTTCTTGCGTGTTTCTTTTTATTTTTAACTTCTGCTTTTTTCATATATTTTTATTATCATTTGAAAGGTCTTTGTCTGCCTTTTGCTTTATCTTTTTTTTTATTGTTGTTGTTGGATGGGAGGCGGAACTCAACAATATGTTTTACCCAAAATGGCGGATCGTCAATGGCTGATAATGAAATAAGCGACTCCTTGATGATTTCTTTTCTAAATACTTCGCAGAGGAAGATGTCGGCTGTAATTCAATGATTGCCGCGTCTGCTGTCACTTTTTTTTTGGACGCATGAAGTTTAGATTTTCCCTCGCTTTTTGAAAGTTCGATTTACGCCATTTCCATTTTCTGAAGGACTTACATTAGTCCAGATTTATCCTGCTATACGAAATGGCGTAAAACGAATATAGCAATTATCATTAATTTGTATTAGAAATTTTCTGGAGTGTTCGCAAATCAGAAAATAAACCTTTTATCCGCCTCGACATCCAAGTCGAAGTTTGTACTGTAACTGATATGAAAAGACTAAAAATTCGTTTAACGCTATTTCGATTTTTTAAAACAAAAAAAACTTTATTATTATTTTCTTCCGTTATCCGAAATGGCGTTAACCGAAGAAGAAATTATCATTCATTTATACGGGAACATTTTTGGGTTTTCCCAAACCAAAATTAATTACCTGCCTCGATATCGATGTCTAGGTTTGGCATCTATTCTAACTAATAAGTAAAGAAGGAATATTCGTTTTACGCTATTTCATTTCTCGAAAAAATTATATTGATACAAATTTTTCCCGCGATTCGAAATTGGCGTAGACTGAAAAGAAGAAATTATCATTATGTATGGGTCAATTTTTGAGCGTTCCCAAGCCAAAATAAATAATCTTTCGTCTTCTCCGATATTGATATATGAGGTTCGTCATCTGCCGTTGCTGTCATGGGGAGCTTAAAATATGACAGTTTAAATGATTGCTTAAACTCACTCATTTTCTTTTCTCTTGCATACAGGTCGTTGTAGGCTATCAAAATATCCTACGAAGTTGCCCTAAATTTAAATCTTCTTTCAAAATTAAAGTCACAGTTTATTGCCGCCATCACAACCGCATCAATCGTAGCCCCCAAACTATCACCTTGTTGCATTTTAGATCTGTGACAGCTAAAAGAAAATTCCGGTATAAATTAATGCTAATTACTTATTCGCTTTACGCCATAAATGCGCTCTATTTTCTGATAGTGGGTCGGGATATGAGGTGGGTGGGTGTTTGCGTGGATATTTACTAAAATTATATTGGTCCTACTTACGGTTACAGAAATGTGGTAAATATAAACATTACTTGTTGACCGATACCAATGAATTGTTAGTTCGTGAAATTTAAAACAAGCTGTTGATAATTTTGTAAAAAAAAACAAAACAAAAAAAAAAAACAACAAAAAATAAAAAAAAACAACAAAAAAAAAAATGTATCTTTTTTAATGCATCTTTGGGAATTATTAAATAAATATACCCCATTAATTATTTACACTATCGGGATATTGTCCTCATATTTGTTCATCTGAACTGAACTGAACAATGATTTAGTCTACCCGGTTAGAATGTTCTCATTCTGCTGACCATATGTTGAGATATCTCGTCTTGTTCTTAATTTTGTACTGCTCAGATATTGCTTGCCCCGTTGCCACAGAATTCAAGTACATACACTCTCCGGCCCAGGGATTGAACTCACATTTACTATGTCACCAAATTCACGAACACTTAGATCCACCAGTTTAAGTGGAGAATTTGGAGCCTTAAACTTAACCTGCTATCTAAAGACTGCTGCTGCTACTTGACTGAATTCTCATTACTACTGTGGTTGCTACAGCTGCTACTATTGAGGCCTTGCTGTCATATCTTTCTCTTTCTTTATCGACGTCTCCCATGTCGTATTTATTTAAATGCCAGGTCGAAACGTTGTGATATCAGCAACGATCAGGATATTAGTCTACATGTAAATTGTGTAAAAAATTATTAGTCCTCGTCCCAGAAATTTAAACAATAATACATTCTATTTTTTGATGCATGAAATTTTGAGCATGCTTTTTTTTTTTTTTTTTTTTTACTTCTGCCAAAATAAATCTATACTAATTTAGAGGCACGGTGGAGTTATGGATAGCGCTTCGGATTGAGCCGAGTTCAAATTCCATTCGGATCCATTACATTCACTTAAGTGCTAATACCATTGAGAAAGGTATGAATCCTCTTCCCCCCCCCAGTTATGGGTAAATAGCAGGACAGACCTGGTTCTATAGTTTTGGATGGCAACTGGTTTAATGGCAACCTACTGCGGGAAAAAATCTGCCTTGTCTGTCATGTATCGAAAGACACATGATCGGCTAAGCATGTATCACGTATGTCATAAACTGAACTACATCTGTGATATCACAGGCAGGATCTGTCAAACGTAAGCATATTTATTTGAGCAAATGATGAGAGATACGTTAGAAAACGCTGGTAGTAAGTCTTTCTTTTCTTTTATGCTCTATGTTTATTCAGGATGTGGGCGATCGTGGCTCTCAACAGCTTCCTGTCTTTTGTTAGTCAAAGTAACTCTTGCCACTTTAACATAAATTTGTGATACGTGTTCTGTTACTTATTTACTCAGATTCGATAAGTAGTGTATTCGCTGTTTCCCTTACTTCACTTATCTTCAATATGCCTTTTGAGAGTTAAATAATGAAAGCCCGAAATGTTATTAATGGTAGTAATAACACAATAACATCAACGTCAACATTTCAATATTCTATTTTTTTAATTTTCTTCCCAATTTTAAAAACGTTACTATAATAATAATAATAATAATTAAAATAAAATATATATTGTTTGCATAATGAGATTATCTTGTAGGTTAACTTGCTACTTATGTGATAATAAATATATTAAATCGTACTGTTATGGTAATTTACCCATGCACACATGGACTCTCCCAGCTATAAATAGGAGCAGGTACTGCCTTTTGGAGAGAGAAGATTCCAGCAGTCAGCACTTGCAGTCGAACCGAACATTCTTGCTGTAACACTCTTGTTTTTATATGTTTGTATTACTGTTTCTGTTAATATGTTTCAATTCAATTCCTCTCTTTGTGTCTTTATTTCTGACTCTAACAAGGCCACAACACGTACCCAACACAATATAAAAATAACAGCAAATACTGATTAGGCAAATATAATATATCACATGCATCGCAACATAAAAGGATAGAAACAGGAGATTTAACTATGAATTCAGGAACGAACATACTATCGTTCGGTTCACACTTCTCCACGGTCTTTTGAACAGGAGTAGAGATTTATACCTTTTCCCCCTTTTAGGATTGGCTTCCAGTTCATCCTAAAGTCTTTTCATTCTCTTTCATTCCCAGTAGCACCTTGCGTTTCATCGCCTTGCTTGGGGTGAATTCATTTAAATAAACAGTTACATATATTTAATAATAAAAAATACGCCACCAAGTTATAGATGAAGGCGTAATTAGGGTGTAATATGATAAATAAAATGAATGTAAAAATTGAAACGCATGTTTGATAAAATCAAGGTTATCTTTCATTGACAATGGCTTACGAGAATCGAAACAGCCCTGAAATCCTATAATACAACCTCAATCCTGTATTAAACAACTAGTGAAAAAGTGACAAAAATCAATAAGATTCGATGGTCTTTGATATAACATGCAACAATATATATATATATATCTGTATGTATATATATATATATATATATATATATATATATATATATATATATATATATATAATTATTTATTTAAAAATTATAACATAAATACGTTATAAAAATCACTACAAAAATAGTCATTTTGTTTCAACACTTCTGGTGTCTTATCAAGTGATCATGTTAAATGTGGATTGTAGAATAAAGGGTTTTAAAAAGATTCAAATCAATTAACCACGCTTCGTAAGGGGAAACACTGTTACATGAGCTGAAATGACCAATCAAAATACAAGTATACGAGAATTCAAAAACTGAACAACGAAGTAAGGTTATAATAAATATTAAATGCTTTATAGTTGGGTTTATACTAAAATAGAATTTATTCTAATAAGTATTAAATTGTACGATAAAATTTGAAATTAAAATTAAAACTACCCATTTCAAAAATGTAAATGTAATCTCTATTATGTTTAAAATTTTAAAATTATTGAGGAAAAACTAAATATATATATATATATATATATATATATATATATATATATATATAATTATTTATTTAAAATATGATTCCAACTCGCGACATAAGAGGTCTCATGTTTCAAAAACAAAATCGGCTCTTGTTTTGAAACATGAGACCTCTTATGTCGCGAGTTGGAATCATATTTCAGATAAATAATTATATTTATGCTCTATTTTGTATTGAGCACTATTTTTAAAAAAAATAACAACTAAAATACTAATTAACTCTGGATTATTTACCTAACCAGTTCCTTCCTATTTTCTATATATTTTCACGCATACACACACACACACACACACACACACACACACACACACACACACACACACACACATATATATATATATATATATATATATATATTAGTAACATAGTAAACATAGTCATTTCTGTATCGCGATGGAATCATATTTTTTTAAAATAATAATTATAATCCAGGCTCTCCTTCTGTATCGAAAACTTCTTTTTTAAAATAAAAATAAAAATACTAAAAAAACTTACGATCATCAATCTAACAGTTTTTTTTCTATTATCTCAATACACACACACACATATATATATATATATATATTAGGTTGGTGCAAAATAATGACGTAATGATGTCGTTTTTTTGACGTTAAAAATACGTCCAAAACGACATTATTACGCCATTATTTTTGCACCAACCTAATATATATATATATATATATATATAAATGAAAATTTTTCATCCTGCAAAAAGACTTCTTCAGACTATATAATGTTTACTTTTTTAATTTTTATTGCTGGAAACAGATATATGTCGGGTGAAAGAAAGAAATGCAAATAAAGATCAGTTTATATTTTTGACATCGGATGCGTCCGAATCGACAACATTCATCATCTTAAGACTTATATTTTTGTTTTTTATCGATGTTGTTTGAACTATTCCACATACTCTTTTAATAGGAGCACTATTGTTAAGAAAGGCGACGTGCTGTATTAAGCTGATCGTACACACACACACACACATATATTATACATACATATATATATCATGAAATGCATTAAGTCAGACTATTATTTTTTGTTGTTTGTACGTTATTTTTATCGATATAATTTATTTAATTAAATGCTCACTTTTTTCTATAATTAAACAGTATTACTTACATTTACCGTTCTAAATGTTCGCGAAAATTCGTAGAAAATATGCCACTTCCGACAGGAATCGAACGTATAACCCTGATGGGAAGCATCATTTGATCTGACGTGCTGTTTACCATTCAGCCACAAAGAAGCGTCTAGATAACAAAGTCCGAGCTACTGTTTATAAACACACACCTTCGACGATTTTTTTTTCAGAGCGTGTGTAAAAGTAAAAGTGGACAGTTGCATTCATGTATGAAACCCACTGTCACCATTCGGTGTTGGCCTCAGTGTTCACTTTAACACACACACACATATATATATATATATATAATGAATATATTTGACATATAATAATTATATATGGATATTCATATCATATAAGAAATAATACACACACACACACAGACACACACACACACATATATATATATATATATATAATATTAGTGGTAAATATACATACATATGCAAAATATATAAATACCCATACATGTATATTTTTTGAATAAAAATTCCAAGTGGAAGAATCCAGGTCGAACTCAATGTCTAGGACAGAGTAAGGATATAATAAAAAGGCTTAAACACTAATATTCCATGGTCATAATTTATTCCATTGGAATCGTAAATACGATCCAATTCATCAGACCTACAAATTCAAAAAAAAAAACAGAAA
>CAHIKZ030000555.1:767500-792500 GCA_903632075.3 Acanthosepion pharaonis
GATAATTTATGTCCAGGAAGTAAAAAATTATGTAGAAATTGTTCGAATGTTTTGTATATCTGAGTGCTTTCGGCTATACTTTTATAGTTTTAGTCATTTTTTTTTGTGTACAAATCTCTGGTTACCCAAGTTTGGCAATTAGGGCAATGCATATTTTGGTTCCTTTCACAACTACGTATCTCTATGAAACAGGATTCTCTGCATTATTAAATCTGAAATCAAAGTGGAGAAATCGACTTGATGTGTCAGACGACATGCGAATAGCTTTGTCAGTAACTGTATCACGATTCCATGCTTTGATTGCACAAAAAACAACAGCAAATATCTCACTAGATTAGTAAAAGTTTGTTTTATTTAGTCGAGATACTTAAAAAACTTGTACATTTATGTTCTCTTCCTTTTTCTTGTGTAATAAAACTGAATTATAATTTTATTTTGCTTTCAGTAAAAAATATAATAAAGTTATCAATGCTTATGGTGTTTTTTATGTTCTATTCCTAGCAGTCCATATAAATTCAAGCGATTGAAATATTTGGAAGACTTACTGGCAAATAATAGGATTGGTGATAATTATTTCGACAGTCAAGTGAAGGGGGTCCATAGTGGACAATCCATTGGGGGTCTGGAATCATCAAAAGGTTAAGAACCCCTGCTCTAAATATTGTAGCATTTTAAAATACATGCCAACGGGTTTGAAAACTTTATGAGAGCAACACAAATCTGGGCAACGCCCGTTCACCTTACAGTCACGCTAAAAGGTACAATTGCTGCTCTTGCAGAGTGGGCCACTCGTTCGCACTCTGTTACATAGACACTTGGGCTGTCCTGTACGAACAGGTGCGGTCCCTTAAGGCGTGGGCCTCTCGTTCTCCTCCTCTCTCTTACCAGACCAACATCCTTTAGACGAAATGTGGGGGAGGCTGTTGAGAAGGCGAACCGAACAGAAAAGGGGGAAAGTAGTCACATGGAGGGTTGAGGTATTTCTAGAAGAAAAGATGGAGCGTTTTTAAGAAATGTGAAAAAAATATTGCGGAGGGCCAAGGGATGAGGGGCATTGACAGGAGATACGAGAAACGGTTAGCGTTCGAATTTCCTGAATTGTGAAAAGCTCCCAACGGTTTCGGTTCTGAAATAAACATATTCTCTAAAATATTTTTGCATGTACATCCGTTCAGTGACCACCTCCGGTTTCAATACATGAATAATAATAATAATAATAATAGTAGTAGAAGTAGTAGTAGTAGTAATAGTAGTAGTAATAGTATCAGTTGTATAATAGTAAAAGTAGTAGTAGTAACAGTAGTAACAATAGTAGAATAATAATAATAATGGTAGTAGTAGTAATAGTAGTAGTAGCAGTAGTATAATACTACTACTAGTAGTAATCGTTGTAGCAATAGTATAATAATAATAATAATAATAATAATAATAGTAGTAGAAGTAGTAGTGCAGTGTAACCCGGATATAAGAGACCCGGATATAAGAGAAACCTGGATATAAGAGATATTTTATCTGGTCCCAAAGTGTTCCCATACTTACCTAACCAAAATAGACCAAACCCGGATATAAGAGAAACCCGGATATAAGAGACTTCTTCTCCGGTCCCGACAACTCTCTTATATCCGGGTTACACTGTACGAGTAATAGTAGTAGAATGATAATAATAGTAGAAGTAGAAGTAGTAGTATATTTATTGTAGTAGTATTAGTAGTAGTAATAGTAATAGTAGCATAATAATAGTAGCAGTAGAAATAGTAATAATAGTAGTAGCAATAGTAGAATAATAATAATAATGATGATAATAATAATAGTATTATTATCAGTAGTAGTAGCAGTAGTATGAGTAGCAGTAACATTTCCGAAGCTGTGTACGTACTAATACGTTCTTTTGAAAGATACATTTTCTGGTGTCGATCTATAAATCTGCCATTCGTCCGTGTATTGAATATTGTTACTGTTGAAACTGTTTATTATATATATATATATATATATATATATATATATATATATATATATATATATATATGAATATCCAAGAGGATAGAATCTCCTCCTTCCAAACCATAGAACTCAATGTCCAGGACAGAGTAAGAATATAATATTATTGAAACTTGACTAATGCATGGAATAATAATGCAACGCAAAATGTACTTAGAAAAATGAAAAAAATGTATTTAAAACAAGAAAGTGTATAATAATAATATTTACATAGGTTAGGTAAATAATAAAAAGTAATTTTGTTTTTATATTTCATCGGATTATTAGTATTTTAGTTATTATTTATAAAAAATAGTGCTCGATACAATCGATTATATCGATATATATATATATATATATATAGACATATATATATAGGTTATTTGAGCGTAAGTAATTGTGACGAACTCGACTGGAATTCGAACTCGGCTCTTCGATTTCCCATTCCGAGACATGAAATCCATTAGATACCTTTTATAAATGAATGCATCAGCTGTTCTTCGAAAATTGAACACCCTGTGGTGCGACAAACATCGAAACAGTCCAAATCAAAAATTCATTATCTAAAATTTTTCTTTTTGGCTTTTATTTTTCAACAGTTTTTGTTTTTCACGTTTGGCATCATGGTGATGATGTTTGTGGAAATGGGACACATTTTTTAAAATCGTTACCTTATTCGGATTGTTGTCTTTACAAGTCACATTGATATACATTTCGGCCGTATTTATAAGACATATAATATAAATACGCGTCCTGGGTATGACAATACACTACATGCGCGTCCTGGGATTTATAGACGATAAACTACGTCCAACAGTTTACTCTCTTTTCTTGGCTAATATTTTTCAACAGTTTTGATCACGTTTGGCATGGTTTTGAGGAGCCAATTTTTAAAATCGTTTCTTATTCGGATGAAAAAGTCACAACGAAACCGTACAAGACGATAAACCAAATCCTGGGTTGTTTAATGCGCGTCCTGGGTAAGACGATAAAACCTTCAGCCCTGTAATCAGGTAGCATCTGTTAGGGTTCCAGCTGTGGGCAAATAGTTACCCCACAAAACTTGTGTCAAAACACTATATAAGTGTAAAGAAAGGTTTTAATATCAGAAATACTTTGTAAAAATTATTACCATCAGTAAATTTTTGAAGAAAAAATATTACCCGCAATACATTATTATCTGCTATATATTTTTGAAAATAAAAAAATCACCAGCTATACATTAAAAAAATTACCAGAAATACGTTTTGAAAAAATATTATCAGCAATAAAAATCTTGTCGGCATTAAATAACCCGTTGAGGTTGATATGCTGTAAAACAAACCAAACCAAACAATATTTCGGCCGTTGTACGCTCTGGTCTTCATCAGGTGATATTTGTTGGAATTTCAAACCGAAATCTTTATTTAGTCTACGGTGATCTAATTCTACGTACCATGTGTTTGGATATCTCAGTTCTAGTTAATTCGCCTTGATAATTAACTAAGTTCTTACCTCCGCTGAGGCGGGGGATTGAACTCACAATTCTTTGAGTCAAGTCACTTTTTGGATCAATTAACCAACACTTTTTTTTTCCCACTGTCCTTGGGGCTCGGTCTGAAATTCCAACAAATATCTCCTGAAGAAGACCGGAGCATACAACGACCAAAACGTGAATGTTGCAGTAAAGATGAGGGCAACAGTCCGAACAATGTCACTAGTGTAGTTACAAATATCTCATCTCAGAAATATAGACAGGACACTTTTTTTTTCATCCGTGGACGCACAAATTAACTTGGTTATTCTAGGAAATTTCGATTAATGGTAATAGACATGCTGCTAAAAAATCGCAAAATCTTACCAAATGACGAAACATCAGATTTAAAATAAATTCCTTACGAGAAGTGCACGGCAATTTCTCGTAAAATAATCTTTAAATTTAGATACCTCCACGAGATCGCTAAAAAAAAGAGCAGAGCATGATCAAAAAGACGCCAAACTTGACAAAAACAAAATTTTATCGTCTAAATATTTATGTTATTATTAAGAGGAAAGATCAAAGTATTTTGGGGGGTATTTTTTACATTTTTTAATCGTTCCTAGCACGTCCGAAATTTTCGTTAAAAATCTTTTTTTTTTTTTTGAGTCAGCAAAATTGACAGATGGCAAGCATTTTTTTCCATTTTATAAAAAAAAAAAATGAAAATCTCCGTTTGAAATTCTTTTAAATAGCAATTATCATTTTATCAAAACTTATTTTAAGAAAATCAGAAATTATGTTTATTTAAAATATTTTGAACCAAGTTTAACTTAGCTTCTGTGCCGAAAAGATGTAATTTGAAAATAAAGCAAAGCAGGTCATAAACTTTCGCCTCACTTGACAGGTGATGAATGACATATTGACGGATTCCGTGAGGATAATTTGTTCTACGGAAGGAGAAAAGGAAATAATTTACATTTAATGAACAAATTATTTACCTGTTATTTTTAAGGAAAACTTTCAGCGCTCTAATTTTTTTTTGTACTTACCTATCACCTTTACGTTTACGATGCTTTATGGAAAATATATTATAAAGAAATTAAAATAAGACTGTTAGGAATGAGATTAAATTTCATAATTTATAAGAAAGGTGTCTAATTAATTCATAGGTACCTTTCTTATGAAATTTTATCAGAAGTGTACATAAAATACTATAATTTTATGTACATTTATTACATTTTACTGTGTTATTTGTATTTCCATTCATTTTATTATTAATTTTGATATTTCATTTATGGAAAAATGTCATAACTGAGATTAATATAAAAATAAGATCATATAAATTTCCTAAGATGATACTGATACTTGTAGGTACCCTTTTCAGTTGAAATTGAAAAATCAAATTAACTTCTCCACACGTGTTTCGCAAAAGTAAAGGCCTTAACAACGGTGAAGAATGCTTAACTCAAATAAAGCAACTTAATTATATTCTGGTTGGTCTTCCGTACTTTATAATTACAGCCCGGTTATAAACACAAAATTACATTTCTTAATTACTGCGGATCTTCTGATTAGTCAAAATAATACAATTTACAACGCGCTAAAAAAGATCTATCTCATAAGGACACTTAGGGAACCCGATGCGGCTTTTAACTAATTTTATATTTTAACAACTTAAATGTAAAAATCTATTATAATTAAAGAAATAACAAATAATTGTATTAAAAATTCATTTTTCATCGAAAAACATTTTGCTTTCAGAAAATATTGTTTATATTCATAAAAACAACTAAAAGCAAATAAAAGCATTTGAAATTAAATAATATCTTTGTTTTATTGAGTTTTGTATGTTACAATTCAGAGCTGATTTTCAGGAAGCGAGGTCCAATTAAAAACAAAACAAAAAAAAAACATGATTTGCATTCCTCAAATCCTTGTACTTTTAACTATTGTAATCACTAAACCTGACGCGATCGAATTTCTAACGTTTTCATAAAATTAGTTATGAGGTGGGGGTAATAAATATAAAAAAATATTTCTGCCATGACTTTAATAAAAAAACATATTTATAATAATGTCGATCATCTGTGAATAGTTTCTGAAAGTTTCGTTAACATTTCATTTACAGTGCTGTTCGATAAAAGTGACTCACCTGATTTTTTTTACATAATTTTTTTTTCTCCTATTGTTTTGGGGTCAAACTAACTTTTAATCTTACTAATATAACCAACTAATAAAAAAGTTTACTCACCATAAGGTATTCAATTGATAATTATAATTTTGGATATAAATGAGATTTAGGGAAAAACTCTCTGCCAAAAAAGTGACTCATATTTCCTGCAACTAGTAATCAATAGAAACATAACCGAACAGCTTTAAATAAAGAATAATAGAGGTATAATTTATCTATAATAGGTAATATAGTTCGAAATATTTAATAATCTATGGGTCCTCCTTTATTTTGAATAACCTTTTCAACCCTTTTTGGCATTGACTTGATTAGGTTCTGGCAAATCTCATCTCCAAGCATTGAATTCCATTCGGATATAAAATTCACAATCAAATCCTCTTTGTTGCTCAACTGCTTTCTCGAGAGACTGTACTTTATAATGCTCCGTAAGTTTTCTATGGGGTTGAGGTCAGGAGATTGGGGCGGCCATGTCATAACACTCACCTGCTTCTCATCAAAGTATCCCTTCATCAATTTTGATTTATGACAGGGAGCGTTATCTTGCATAAAAATGAGCTTGGTGAGGTCGATTTGCACCCTTTCAGCAGAAGGGAGCAGACAAGACTAAAATTCTCTTGTACTGCTCGCTCCTAAGGGTCTTTTGAATAGGTTTTAAGAAACCAGTTCCACGAAAAGAAAAGCATCCTCAGAACATTATAGTGAATGGATACTTGACAGTACTTACTGCTAAATTCAAAGAGCTTTCAAAGCTTCTTCTTCGGATTTTAGATCGCTTATCCTTTGAATTTAGCCCAACTTTCGTTTCATCGATGGAAACATTTAGTAAAAAAAAATCAGGTGAGTCACTTTTATCGAGCAACACTGTGTTTTTATTTTTGCAAGATTTTCCAAATTAATGTGTGTCATACAAAAAAAAAAAAAAAAAAACGTGCTAAAAATTGTATATGTTACTTTACTAGTTCCGGTGATACAAAGAGAAACAAGGTTTTTTTAATCAAAATTTAGAATGTACTAAAAAAAAGGAAAATTTTAAAAAATAATTAGAATAAACTTTGATCTTTCCTCTTAATAATAACACAAGCATTTATACGATAAAATTTTTTTTTCGTCAAGTTTGGCGTCTTTTTCATCATGCTATGCTCTTTTTTAGCGATCTTATGGAGGTATCTATATAAATTAAAAAAAAAAATAGTATTATTATAATGTTGCAAGATTTGACTATTTTTAGCAAATACTGGTAGACATCCGTATATTTTCGGGCGACTATGGAGTTTATTAGGTTCATAGCTAGTCCTTGTTGTAGACAGCTGCTCAGACGCATATTTTACGCTTCTTCAAATACACAGCAACTATGTATTCGGTATTTTTAGTGGATGCCCATATTTGAATAGACGCTGTGTTTAATTTAATATTCAATAAATCTTACTAAAGATCTATATGAATCCATAAGAAAGTGTCGATCTGGTGAGGCTATTGAAGAACATGACTTAAGTTCTTAGGTAATGTTTTACTTTTGTAGCATCATTCGACGTTGGACAAATTTTGCAATAAAATATTAAGAATCAGCAAGAGAGAAAATTTTGAACACTTGCCTCATATTCATCTTTTGATCTTTATATATATATATATATATATATATATATATATATATATATATATATATGTCTCTCTCTCTCTATATATATATATATGTGCCTATATATATATGTCTATATATATATATATATGTCTATATATATGCCTATATATATATATATATGTCTATATATATAAATTCTCTATATATATATAATATATATATATATAATTATATATTTATATATAATTATATATTTATATATATAATTATATATATAATTATATATATCTTGTATCTGGAAAAGTCATTGTTACATGTATATATAAAAAAAGTGTTAATGCAGTATAAATAAAAAAAATAATTATATTTATAATTCAAAATATATTTAGGCTTTAAATAACACACAAATTGTTAATAAACCGTAAAAATCAATTATCGTATATACATGCGACCTTTGAAGATTTAATTTCGAAGCAAATTTGACTACACTAAATGGATATATAGTCAGGGCCAGCAGTATGTACGCTAATTTTATATCTCGTATATGATGTGACCCCCTTAAAATTAGCTTCAAAATTAGGTCTTCAAAAGTCGCATGATACGCGAGTATATACGTTAATCAACCTCGTAAAACAATTTAATATTAGCCAAAACTTGCCTAGTAAATCACAATTAGACGCAACAAAATTGAGCTGTATATAAATAAAGACAAGACAGATTGCATAATAGTAATGGTGAAAATAGCCGTTTCCTTATATGGAAACATTCGCCATTCACTGACCGGACAGCTAGCATCACTGTCGCTTCAGTCGCTGGAAGCCATTTTTAATCATTGATATGAGAAAGTGGTTGTATATAGCTGATATTCTTGAACGAGTCAGATGCTATGCATGACATCCGCATGAGAGTCTAGATATGACGGATCTATTTAAGAACATGACACGACTTCTTAGCTTATCTTTGAAGTTTGTATCATTTTGCGGTGTTGGCAAAAAAAACAAAAAAACATACATAGTATACATCATACCCTATGGTCATAACTAATAACCAACGAAGTTGTATCATTTGTCTGGTAATAACTTAGAAAGGATCCATCCGTTCATTTATCTTGGCAGTAATATAGCCTCTACAGAAAGTGGTGTAAATATACGTATTAGGTTTCAATGGAGAGGCTATCAACAATTTGGAAATCAAATTTATCCGTCTGCATGACAAAGAGACATTTTCCAAGACATTATCACATCAGTACTATTGCATGGGCGTCGAATAATATTTATTTTCATACTACAAAAATATGGCACCAGGCCAAGAGGAGTATAGGTGAAGGCTGGTTTTCAATCTCTCCTATCTTAAACTTAGCTAGTCACAATTACGGATTCAAACTTAGCATAGAATTTCTTACACCAAAACAACACATTCTTACTATTCTTACTGCAGTCACCATAATACCTCAAAGTCTCTATGTAGTCCTAAGTAGTTCCCATATGTATAATTTGACTGTTTCAGAATAAAAATAACAATTTTTAAAAAAAATGAAACCCCAATGAATATCTACAATGGATATAATTTTATATACAAGAAACTAAACAAAACAGAGTTAGTAATAAAAAAAATACCCATAATCCTTAAACGTGGCAGAAACATCAGTTAACTGGGCGAAATTAATGCGGAACTAGGTAATTAACTATAATCATTCAACCAAACACTTGCTCAAACACACACTCATCTAGACACAAGAAAAAAATACGATATACAGACACGAAAAACGAAAAGCGCCACGCATCTACCAGTGAACTAATATCTCACTCATCTAACGGGGGAGAGGAGGGGAAATTAAACTAAAAAAAAAATGGGGACAGTAATAAAAGAGGCCAATGAGTATACATACCCTAGCTAAGTTAACTAGATGGAAGAAACAATAGATAAAACCTATTTTGAGCAGGGTGGCCAATGTTCAACACAGAGTTATGGGAGTAGGGTATAGTTTAGATGCTAGATACGTAACAATGTTACGTGCTGCTCTAAATCAGCCCCGACAAAAAAAACCTCTATGGCCATCTACCTCCCATCTTACAGGTCATCCGATAAAGACCCCACTTTATAGGACTTTCCTGCAAAAATAAGGATTAGCTGGTCAGCGAAGTGTTTCTTTAAGATGATGTCTTGATAAGATGTTTTAAATCAAAATTATGGCCTGTTTCGTTTATTTTTTTCTTTTCCCTTCTTTTTATTCCTTATTCTAATTTTCTTCGCTGTTTCTCGAAGACTGACGTATTTCATTATCGCTACGAAATTCCCTATCAGCACCCCCCTCTCTCTCTCTCTCTCTCTCTCTCTCTCTCTCTCTCTATGTCTTCCTATGTCCATTTCTCTCTTAATTCTCTTTCTATCTAACCTTCCCAAGTTTAACAAACCCTCTCTCACGTATTTCCCCCTCGCAAATTATATAAAGAAAATTAAAGATACTCATTAAAAAAAAAAGTCTTCATCTATGTGAGTGTCTCTTCAGGACGTAAACGATCATGGTTCTCTACATTTTCTTATTTTTTTATGAGATGAGGTATTATGGTTATTTACATTATTCGGACAGTTATCCTAATCTTCATTGCCATATTCACAACGTTTCGGTCGTTGTACGCTCCTGCCTTCTTCAAGTGATTGGAATTTCGAACCGAACTCTTTATTTCGTCCACCTCGGGGGTGGGGGTTAGATTGTTCTAGTTCCACGTGTCATGCACCTTCTGGATGTTTCATTTATTTTCCTTTAGCTCAACTCTCCAACTCTGCCGTGGCTTGATACAACTCTTTGGGCACAGTCACTGGGTCTAACGAACGTCATTATCCAGTGGGCCATGTAACTCTCAGAAAAAAATAAAAATAAATAAAAAAAAATCTTCCCTCGTTATCTATCTCAAGATAAGGTGGCTCTCATTCAAGATGGCGGTCACGTTCAAGATGGCGATTTTCAATTAGTCCTTGGTATCTGCTGTAGAGTAGTTTTCACAGTGGAGGCTTGTATTTCACTAAGTCGTCCTAAACGTTAGGAACTTGAAATAAGAGTTAATGACGCAGCAATCTAGTTGTGATTGTTGATACTTCAATGTCCGACATCGACTGACTCACTCAACACCACTGAGCCCAACTACTACTACTACTAATTATGTGTGGGAGAGTCTATTACAATAAAATAGGTAATGTTCTGGTATAACAGTATCATTGCGTCTTCTCGGGCTAACGCTGTCCACTGATATGAAGTGGAAAGATTATATTGAATCAATTGCTAAGTCTGCTGCTAGGAATGTTGGTTCACTGTGTCGTGCTAGACAGTTTCTCTCGAACGAACCTATCTTACATATTTATAAGTTTACCATTCGTCTATATCGTGAATAATCCGGCGATATTTGGTCTGGTTCTCCAGCTATATAATTAAATATCTTTGATAAAAGCCAAAGAAGAATCTGCAATGTTATAGGTTCTGTCTGGTATCTCGGATTAACTCATTTTCTCACCGCCGTAATGTTGATTCCCTTTGCCTTTTCTAGAAATAATTTCATGGTAATTGTCCTGATGTGCCTCCTTCTATGACTTTGACTTTGTGAATTTAAGCACAGTACAACAGGGTGTCTCTAAGTCTGGACACAGGTAAAAATGCATATTTTCAAGAAATGAAATTTTCAACAACATTTTATTGAATTGGAATATTAATAAATAAGATTTTCAACGTGATTTTTCAACATTTTTGATTCAAAGGTTGATGCACTTTGCAATATTCACGTGAACTCGATGCAATATCTCCACATTGCCTTCAATTTTAGCACATTCACACTTTATTTGTTCAATCAAGTGGGTTGCAGCTGTGATTTTCATTGAGTACACCATCTTCTTTAGCATACCCCAGAAAAACAAATCAATTCTTTTTTCTTTCGACAAAACCATGTTTAATCTGTGGAGATAAAAATATAGTTAATAAGATTTCCTGTCTACAGACTTTAGGGACATCCTGTAGATTAGCGGCAAAGGTTCATCAATTTACTGTTGAAATTGGTCGAGATAACCTTAAGTTTTGTGCTAACTACTTCTCGCTCGTGGAACTCTCTTCCGGCTTTTCGCTTTCCCGTCAAGTTTAATCTTCAAAAGTTTAAATGCAATGTCAATCGTTATCTTTTGTCTTCTTAATCCCTGTTCTTTTATTGTTCTCTCTCATTAATGAGGTTTCTCTTTTTATATTTTTTCACACTCTGTAACCCCACTGTAGCTTAGTGGCTTTATTGCCTTGCTTTGCGCAAAATGATTAAAAATATTTTATACATGCACCAGAAAGCTGCTGCAAATCTACTCCTGAAGACAGTACCCCCCCAAAAAAAAATAAACAGTTCTAGCACCTTCTAACACCTATTACAAATTCCATCCGAATAAGGATTAGTTGGCCAACAGTGGACTTCTTTGGACAGATGGATGCGCTAATGTCAGTCGTCCTTTCAAAACGGGGATTCAATAAATATGCGAAGGATGCAAAGCCTGCCAGGGATAGCCTTGTAGCGTTTCGTCTGTGGGAAAAGAGTTTATACTACTGAAAATAATTTATACCTCCGTTGTATACGCTTTCAAACACTGTCAGGCTTGAAAAATAAGCATTAGACAGCTCCGGACCAGCAATACTCCAGTTTGGTCTGATAGATCCTGGCAAGAGAAGTCAGGTACTTTCTTGGGCGGTACAAGGAGGCGCGATATTTAACAATGTAACGTATGTATTTAATTCCTCGCGATATTTAACAATGTAACGATGTATCATACATAGGTTTTCAACTTGAGGTCACATTTAAATCCTATTGGCAGACCTGGATGATACGACATTTTTCTCAAGAAACCTTTACCAAAATCGACGCTTTTGCCCCATCACATTGAAACACCGGCCCCCATATGATCATCGAGGTTAATCAACGTCGAGCTTGGTTAGTATTTAAATGGGTGACCGCTTTGAAATAACAGGAACTGTAAGCATGGACGGTGATTTTCTAAGCTTGGCTTAGATGTGGCACAAGGCTGAAAGTATGGGACACCTAGTGAGGATCGAACTCGCTACTAAGTCGTCATTGTTCTAGCAAGACAAACATGCTAACCATTGCACCACGTCGAGGTGCACTAATGTAAGATTGGATTTTCAGTTGATATAACAGACAAAGGCTCGGAATTGTTAATCGGCAAGCCGAGTTCAGTTCGAGTTGGGTTTGTTATATTCCCTTACACGCAATTACCCTTGGGAAATGTACGAATCCATCTCTTCTCCCCAAGCTATGGGGGAGAAGACCTGTATGACTAAAGCATTATTATCTAAAAAACATCTTAGAATCAAAAATATTTTCTGGCTTTAAATAACAAAGGATTGATAAACCGTAAAAAACGAATCAATAGAAAAAATTGAAGTCTAAGTCGATATACTTAAACAGAGGGATAATTATATGGAATTCTGATGTCTCTCCATTTTTATTTTAATACTTGCAGTCAAGTACCAATTTCTTTTGATTGCAACCCAAACGCATTAACATCTTCGGGCGTGTTCGACTTTCAACCAATTCCTAGTCAAGTTTGAAACGTTAGTCCATAAATTTTATCTGTCCTACACACATTAAAACAATTGGGGTGTGTCTGACTGTTTAGCCATTCTCCCTGTGAAAAAAAAAAGAAAGATTTCGAATGATAATTTTCTCTCTGACCTAGCCCTTGATACTAGTACGATCTTCGTGATAGCGTCCTCCTAGAGTCGAGTAGCAGGTTACATTTTAGTACTTGTAAAATCTCCGATCTGGAAAATGAAGTGTAAATGTTATCTTAGCTAAGGATTGAGAATTTAATTGTAATTATGACTGAGGAAAAAAGAAAAGAAAAGGACAGTCATTGAGTTAAACGCCAGTAGTGCGAGGCTGAAACAAAACCGGAAGTGGAGTTTGCTCTGTTGGCCACGTGATCGAAATTAGGGTCTTAGAGACTAGTAGTAAAGAGGAACATGTTCAATGCGGAAGTTGGAGTAAATAGGGATCTTGTCATATCCGGTTTAAAAACGAGCAGTATCCGGTTGAGCTAGAGAAAAATTACTATAATTGGAGGGCGATTCATCGCGGGGAGACGAAGGCATAAAGTGGGGGTGCAAAATGTGAAGGAAGGGAAGTCCATACACAATGAGAAATGATGTGAAGATGATAGAGATAACGCGGGAGGAGGAGGGAAACTGAAAGAGACGGACGACGGCCATTAGAAAGAAGAACGAGAAAAAATGGACACTTTCGTTGCGTGAATGAAAAAGAATGTATGAGTTGTCGCGCAAGCAAAGGCAAACTGAAAAAACAAAAACAAAAAAACAAAAACAAAACAAAACAAAAAAAAACAAAAACGCAAGAAAGAAAGAAATTTGTCAGGAAGTGAGTTAAAAAAAAATGATGTTCGAGTTATTACTATTGCGGTTACCCATCCAGGTAGTTACCAGACACGACGTTGCTTAACTTTAGCGATCATATGGTGTTTCAACGGGATATGACGGCAAGCTCTCTTATACAACACGCACATCTAAGGTTACAGCATCTGATATTCCCAAGTGGTTACCCATCAAGATACTGACCAGGCTCGACGATGCTTAACTTCGACGATCGTACGGGAACCGATATTTGAATATGATGTGGCCGTAAGACCTTTACACCAAGCGCACATCCAAGCATCTGATATTCCTAAGCGGTCACCCGTCCAGGTAATGACCAGGTTCAACGTTGCTTATCTTTAGTCATTGTACGAGAACCGATGTTTCAACCGGATGTGGCTGTAAGCTCTTTTATACAACCTGCACATCCAAGCTTACAGCATCAGATATTCCCAAGTGGTTACCCATCAAGATACTGACCAGACTCGACGATGCTTAACTTCGGTGATCGTACGAGAGATGATGTTTGAATATGATGTGGCCGTAAGACCTTTACACCAAGCGCACATCCAACATCTGATATTCCTAAGCGGTCACCCGTCCAGGTAATGACCAGGCTCGACGTTGCTTATCTTTAGTCATTGTACGAGAATCGATGTTTGATGATTGGAATAAGCTCTTTATACCACGCGCACATCCAAGCACCTGACATTCAAAGTACTGAACAAGTTCGCCTTTGCTTAATTTCGGTGATCCAACCTGATCTGATATGTCACCCGCCCATCCAGCATATGATATTCCCAAGTGGTTACCCATCAAGGTACTGATAAGGCTCGGCGTTGCTTAACTTCGGTGATCGTACGAGAACTGGTGTTTGAATCTGACGTGTCTGCGAGTCCTTTATACCACGCTCGCATCCAAGCATCTGATATTCCTAAGCGGTCACCCGTCAAGGTACTAACCAGGTTCGACGTTGCTTTAGTGATTGTACGGAAACCGGTGTTACAGCATCTGATATTTCCAAGCGGTCACCCAAAAAGGTACTGACCATACTTGACGCAGCTAAATTCGGTGATCGTACGGGTGGCAATGTTTCAACGTGATCTGGCCGTAAGCCATCGGGGATTTGCTTTGGTTTCACTGCGATTTTTCTTCACAATCTCTATTTGCTATAAACGAAATACTTAATTTTTTTTACGCAAACTGCCCCGATAAACAATTTAGTTTGTTTTTAAATTAATTTCAAGTCGTTTTTTCTCTATACCGATGCGATTAAAGTAAAATCATGTCGATTTTGTTGCTGCGAAATAAAATAATTTTTTTGTTATGACGCTAGATTATTGGTGAAATATTTGAAAGTAAAAGTTTTTCCAAATTTTCTTATATATAGGTAGATTTTTTTTTAAAGTCTGTATCACTCCTTGCAAGGCAGTAAAACCACTAAGACAAGAGGTTACAGGCTGTGGAAGAATTAGAAACAGAAGCATTAATAATGAGCGGGAAGAGGAAAAAGTAATCAGGAGGACAGAAGATAGCGATTGACATTGCCTTTAAATTTTTGCAGATTAAAGTTGGCTGGAAAGCATGGAGCCGGAAGGGGTTTCCTCAAGTGAGAAATGCGAGAAAAGAATCCGCTAGCATTGAACTTAAAGTTACATCTGACGAGCTCAACTGTAAATTGATGAGGTCTACTACTGCGCTTAAATTAAAAAAAAAACACACTAGGTATTATAGTGAAGAGCGATATTTATTCTGTAAGTTACACAGAAATGTGGCACAAGGCCGAAGTGGGGGATTGGGGGAAAAGGACGGTCTTCTTCTGTCTTAACGATAACTTAGCTAGTCACAAACACTGACCAATCATACAAACAATATTCCTTACACCAGAACAACACATTCATACGTACCTTTCTTACTACATTCACCATAATATCTCATTGTCTCTATGAAAATCCTAACTAGTCTCCATATTTACAATTCATTGTCTGTAGGGGAGGGGAATAAAACAACAATTCTAAAAACTAACCCCAATGAGTATTTACAATATTATAGCGAAGAACTCATCCGAATAATTACTATGAAATTATTTATAATAAAGGTACAGGGAGGCAATCTTGCGGCAATGGGAAAGTGACTTAAGCCAAGCCACCAGATCAGAACAAATAATATTGTTGAACCATTGGATTTTATCAAGGAGCTCAAGCAGGGACAACGTAGCATATGTGGCAGCAATATTCTAAGCATGGACATCGGAAAAGTATAAAATTAAACGTTCAACTTTTGCCGATTCGGATATACACTCATTATGAGATTTGATAGTATAGCTTTACTATCAAAGTTTTTTGATGAGCGGGTACCATATCTTCAAAACTCCGAATCGGAAAGATAAGTTAAACATTTAAGTTTATTTTTGCTATTAATGCGCGGTTTCTTAACATTTGTTAATTTAATTGAAAAGAATGTGCTATGTGCCTGAAATACACAGGTCGGTGTCTTTTTTAAACAAACTTTGTTTGCTACTGTTATTATTATTATTATTACTTGGATATAGACAGTATGCACATAAGAATCAATACTGCATGGTGTCAGTTTTAAGCCAGTTTATGTACAACCGTTCTATCTCCGATATCAAGTACTCTTCTTTTTAAAATGTAGCAACTATTATATATATATATATATATATATATATATATATATATATATTAGAATTAATCCTAATATATTACGGAAACTACTATTAGCTTGTACCACTGAAGTTCCTTTCTTAGATCATAATAATAATATATATATATACAACGTGATGGTGTCTCCATGGGTTCAGTACTGGGTCCGACATTTAGCAATTTCTACATGTCGAACCTCGAAAATAAGATATTTATAGATTTAAGGAAAAAAAAACATCCATCTACCTAAGATATGGTGATGATATCCTTATGTTAGTTAAAAATACAAATGAAATACTTCAACTTGAAAAACGTTTCCAATATAATTCTGTCCTTAAATTCACGTATAAACTCAATACTAATAATAAAATTCCCTTCCTTGACATATTGATAAACACAAATAATAACAAATTTACTATTTCGCCATATAAAAAAAATAGCATAACTTCGCGTACACTTAAGTACAACAGAGAATGTCCATATTATTACAAAATAGCTATTATAAAAAACTAATACATCGTGCAGAAATTGATTCATCCATAAAACAGTTTTTTTTTACAGTGAACTAAAGAATATAAAACACTTATTAATAATAGCTTTTCAAACTGTATAGTTGATGAACAAATAAGATGCTTTCTTAGAAAGTCTCAATACTAAGCAAATAAAACATAATACTGCTTCAACTAATCCCAAACATATTAATCTCCTATATCGTAATCAAATGCATACTAATTATAAACAAGATGAAAATATACTTGGTAAATGCTAATATATCTACAACAGATCCTAGCAAAAAAAAATTAAGTTAATCACTAAATCTAGTATATCCAACTACACTAAATCTAGTATATCCAACTCAATTCTTCGCAATGATTCTTTCCCCCAACCCGTCAGCGATTTGCAAAAAACCAACATAGTTTACAAATTTAAGTGTCGTCTGGGAGATTGTATCTCTAACGGATTAAATAATATTCATGTTGGTCACACCACAAACTCGCTTTCACAACGCTTGACTCTACATTTGAATGAAAACTCTTTTTTAAACATTTTTAGGCATTTAAAACAACATGCCTGGTCGCATACACAATTCCGGAAAATCTTTGTTGAAAACACAACTATACTTAAACATGAAAACAATAAACAAAAACTAAAAATTCTTGAAGCTATATACATAAAACAGTTAAAACCTAACCTGAACAAAATAAATTGTGAAAACTCCACGAATATACCTAAGTGCCTATAACTGATAACAGAAGCCATTGGTTTACACCAACGGCTTCCCATAGTTAAAATTTCTCGTTTTCACACTCGCATGGTCATGTGTGATGTCATGAGCCTCGGTGCGATTTTCGCTTCCAGCGTCTCGTATGCACGAGTTTGTCGTTGCTTGGAAATCTTCCATGCAAACACAAACAGAGTATCTGATTTTGTCCGTGTATTGTTTAATATATTGTAATGTAATTCTCATCTTTGATGATGGCTTATGTAAGCCGAAAGCTTAGATAGGATTAAAAAACATGTATCAATATGGTGATTACCTTTCGTCTTTCAATGATAATGTTATTAAGCTTATCAGACAATATGAAAGGAACTTGCATAAAATAAATATACAAAAATTTGTCTATATTATTTAATGAAACATGCGCATTTTTGATTTTTTTTCTTTTACTAAAAGTGTCCTTTTCAGCCAACACTTTCTCAAAAGTAATCTGTCTAGTAACCGGGTTTCCTCCTGGCCAACGTCGCACGTTGGCAAAGTAGTATGACGCTAACGTCGTATCGGAGCGGTCCGGGTTTAATTTATTTTAAAAGGCGCGTTCATACGTATCCATAATTATAATAGAGTACATTACTATCAATTACATTAATTTTTTGTATTAGCAATTCACGTCTGAAGATGATCTTGAATGAGACTGAAAGTACTTGGGAAAATAAAAGAAATAATAAAAAACAAACAAACAAACAAACAAACGAACAAAAAACAAAACAAACTACGGCGTCTTCCTTAATGAGTTTAATAACAGAATTAGGAAACTGATCCGTGAATTTGAGAGGATTAAAATAAAATATAAATAGACATAATATGTTATTCAACCAAACATGCTTGAATGAAGAAATGCTGCCTAAATACACACACACACACACTCTCTCTCTCTCTCTCTCTCTCTATATATATATATATATATATATATATATATATATATATATATATATATAATATATATATATAATATATATATATACAAACATATATATACACACATATACAAACATATATATTGGGAACCTCGACGTGGTGTAATGGTTAGAAAGCTTGTCTTGCTAGATCAATTACGACTGAGTTCGATCCTCACTGGGTGCCCCAAATTTTCGGCCTTGTGCCACATCTAAGCTGGGCTTAGAAAATCACTATACAAACATATACACACACACACACACACACACACACACACACATATATATATATATATATATATATATATATATATATAACCTGAATGGGTAAATAAAGGCAGGTATAAGAGCGAGCGATCATATAGAAATGCATATAAATACTCTACAGTGAAAGAAAATCAGTTAATGTTAAATAACAATGCTATTTAATATATAGATTAAGTAATATACATAATATCTTACATTAATTGCACAACTCTGAGTTTCATGCCGAAGCAATTTTCAAGTAGTGACGGTATTATATTTATTTCTATTTATATTTTGAGTTGACACCGATTTCTTTGTAAGTTTTGGGGTTCACGCGAGCTATACTATTGTTGAGGTGGAATATTATTGGATTTCAAATAGTTATATGAATTGTAGTTTAATTTTGAATTTAAGCTCAGATTAACATTTAAGATTGAAAATAAGGTTGGAAATAAGAAATATAAAATCTAAATTAGAGAGACGCTAGTTTTGTAAAAGTCAGTACACAAAAAAAGGGGCGTTGGAAAATCAAGGGAGGCAACTCATTTTTTCCAAAATTCAAAAAAGTAATTCATAATAATATTACTAAACTAAAATTAATGATATAAAGAACAAAGTATGCCAAGATAAAATAATATAATATAAAATAATATTTTCGTTCAATTGATATGTATTATTATTTTTAGTAGAAGTAGTAGTAGTATTACTTTATTTTATTTTATTTTGTTTTGTTTTATTTCATATTATTTTATTTTATTTTATCATGGTATATTTTGTTCTTGATATCATTAGTTTTAGTTAGTTTAGTAATATTAGTATCAATTACTCTCTTGATGTTTGGGAAAAATACAGTTGACCCCTCCCTTGACTTCCGGTTTTTGTTTACTTATGTTTTCAAAACCAGCGTCTCGGTAATTTAAAACTTAAATTTCTTATTTCCAAACTTATATTCAATCTTAAATGTTAATCTGAGCTTAAATTCAAATTCAGAATTAAACTACAATTCATTTAAATATTTTGACTCCAATAATATTCCAGCCCAACAATAATATAGCTCGCGTGAACCAGAATATTTTTTCAAAAATCCGGTGTCAACACCAAAATATAAGTACGTATAATAATTACACCACTTGAATGTTGCAATTAATGTAAGATATTTTTATATATATATATATATATATATATATATATATATATATATATATATAATATGTGAAAATATATAGAAAATAGGAAGGAACTGGTTAGGCAAATAATCCAAAGTTCCTTAGTATTTTAGTTATTATTTTTAAAAAAAATAGTGCTCGATACAAAAGTAGAGCATAAATATAATTATTTATTTAAAATCTGATTCCAACTCGCAACATAAGAGGTCTCATGTTTCAAAACAAGAGCCGAAAACTTCAATATAATTATTTGAATTAAATTGAGTTAAAGTAAGCTCTGTTCCATCTTCAAGCGAAATTTTTTTGGGAACCCAAAAATTGGAAAAACACAATTGTTTTTGCACGAAATCAATTTGAAAACACGATTAAGAGGCATTTCTGTCGCGAGAATGAAAGGGGGACAATTCATATCGAATTATACTTATAAAAACCAGGTTTTTCTCTGTGTGTGTGTGTGTGTGTGTGTGTGTGTTCGTTTATATATGGGATCGGATTTCCTACATTTTTCAACCGATTTCAACAAAACTTCACTTTTTTTTTTTCAGGTAGTTTTCTATTGTCACACTTTTTTCCCTTTATTTTTACATTCAGAATGCTTTAAAAATTCCATTTACAAGACAGTTGTTTATAATAAAATTCTATTCAATCGGTAGAGACTCATAACGATTGAAAACAATGTTTTTGTTTGAGTTTGGGTTTGACCAATTCGTAAAAAAAAAAAAAACTAATTAAGACATGCGTATCCGTCAACCTTAAACAATAATCTTTTTCAATTTTATTTTTCAGTCTTTATGATGGTCGATACTTGATCTATCTCTTACTGTTCCATCCCCGGGCAACGCCGGGCTCTACTGCTAGTTTATGATATATACAAGGTCTGTCTGTAAAGTAACAGTACCGGTCTCACACACAATTTATTTCAATTCCAAACAACAAACAACAATGGTTTCCCCTTCAAAGTAATGCCCCCACCCCTGAGTTTAATGCACTTTTCCATCCTTCTTTTGACGGCCCTATTGATGGTTTCTACACCTTCAAAACAGGTTCCTTTGATGATCGTTTTGGACTTGGGGAAAAAAAAAAAAGTCACACGGAGCAAGATCAGGTGAATAAGGAAGTTGTTCCAGTATGGCGATGTCCTTCTCGACCAGGAACTGCCGGGTGCTCAGGGCGCTGTGAGCATGTGTATTGTCTTTGTAAAGCAACCACAATTTGTCTTGCCACAACTCACGTCTATTCTCACGCACTGAGCGAAGATTACAGTCATATATTCGCAAGATATGTAAGATGATAATACAATCCGCTTATCCATCTTTTGTCCATAATTCACATAGCATAGTATATATATATATATATATATATATATATATATATATATATATATATAGCCCTTTAAAGGACTGCGGATCATATATTTACTTCCAAACAAAAAAATTTTTTGGAAGTTTGGAAGTAAAAGTCTGATGATCCGCAGTCCTTTTAAAAGGGCTGTGGTGAAATAATTTATTATATGGAACCTTAAAGTGGTCTGTTTTTATTTAAATTATTTGCTCTGGATTTTTAGCTCTCTGGATTTTATCATCCTTAGGTTTACCCATACGGATGACCTTAGTTTTTCATAAACTATATATATATATATATATATATATATATATATATATATATACTATTTACATTATTCGGACTATTGTCCTCATCTTTCTGGTTCACGCTAGCTATATTATTGTTGGGGTGGAAATATTATTGGAGTTAAAATATTTAAATGAATTATAGTTAATTTTGAATTTGAATTTGAATTTAAGCTCAGATTAACATTTAAGATTGAAAATAAGGTGTGCTGAAGAAGGCCGGAGCGTACAACGGCCGAAACGTTGTGATAAACATGGCGACAAAGATGAGGGCAATAGTCCGAATAATATAAATTGTGTACATAATGCCTCATCTCAGAAATATATATATATGAATTATTCACACAAAAACAAATGCAAAGGTTAATGATTTAATTGGCGAGAAATCCATCATCGCAAACACTTCAAATAATATACAAAAACCTCCGAATCCGTTATGAATGAAAAGATCCCTGTTTCCATAAATTTCTGCCGTATTAGTTCTTATTTTTACTACAAGCTTTCGTCTGTTCCTACAGACATCTTCAGTTATGGAATAGATGTTGTTCTTGTTTTTTTCTCTTAGTAATAAGAGGCCAACGAAAATATATGTATTGTTGTATCCGAAAATGCTATTGGAAATGAGTTATTGTTTTTGGAGCGCACAGTAGCAACGCTGAGTTTGATTTTAAATTTTTTAAAGTTGTGCGTTCATGTACAACTATGGTGATGAACGAATTTTTTACTGGTAAATTTTCTGCCAAAGTGGCATGAACTACATTGTTCAATAATTACAGTAATGTCGCACTTATTATCCAAAAGTCGCACTTGGATCAGTTATTTTAATTACAATAAACGTGCAATCAATTTATAAATTCATGAATTATTCACACAAAACAAATGCAAAGGTTAATGATTTAATTTGAAGAAATCCATCATCGCAAACAATTCAATTAAATCATTAAAATTGTGTGAATAAACATGAACAAAAATTAAAATAACTGATCCAAGTGCGACTTTTGGATAATAAGTGATATATATATATATATATATATATATATATAATATATATTGAATATTCCGTCAAGCATGAAACAGACTGTTTTTCATGGAAACTAATTTACATACGCTATACCACTGATATTGGCACTTTTTACCCATAAAACTATGTTCTTAATATAATTTTATAATAAGAATAATATTGCTGCGACATTAGATTTATCTGCCTTTGTTCTACTGATGAAAGTTATCAATTATAACCAGATCCATGTGGTAAATCTATTTCGGGTCAGCCATATTAACCGTATTTTCGTAACGTGTGTTTTGAAAAGAAAATACGTGAACGCCTTTCAGAAAATGACAGTTCGAACGTCATTGCTAATGTATAGGACTAGCGTCTATGTGTGGCGCCTTCATTCAGCAGTTTTGTTTTTCGGCACGAACTGTGACGTTCAAAGATATCCAAGTAAATTAAAAAAATAGATGTTCTTAGAAGCGTTGTCGTGGAACCGACACAAATCTTGCATGTGAAAAAAATGAAATGTTTTCAGGAAGTTAAGATTACAGTTATTTAGGTACCTCCACAAAATCGCTAAAAAAAGAGCATAGTTTGATGAAAAAGACGCCAACCTTGTCGAAAACAAAATTTTATCGTCTAAATACTTATGCTATTATTAAGAGGAAAGACCAATGTTTTTTTTTAATTATTTTTAAAATTTTTTCCTTCTTTTTAGAACATTCTAAATTTTGATTAAAAAAAACTTGTTTCTCTTTGTATCACCGGAATTGGTAAAATAACATAGACAATTTTTAGCACGTTTTTTATTTTAGTATAACACACATTAATTTGGAAAATCTCGCAAAAATAAAACTTATTGTCGCATGTTAATGAAACTTTCAGGAAATATTCATAGATGATCGAAATTATTATACATATCTTTTTTTTTTATTAAAGTCATGGCAGAAATATTTTTTATATATTTATTACCCACCTAACTAATTTTATGAAAACGCTAGAAATCCGATCGCATCTGGTTTAGTGATTACAATAGTTAAAAGTACAAGGCTTTGAGGAATGCAAATCATGAAAATCAGCTCTGAATTGTAACATACAAAACTCAATAAAACAAAGATATTATTTAATTCCAAATGCTTTTATTTGCTTGTGGTTGTTTTTATGAATATGAACAATACTTTCTGAAAGCAAAAAAAATTAGAACGCTAAGATAACAGTTATATACTCCCTATATATTATGTTAGATGATAACACAATACGCTTATTCGTCAACACTCAGTCCCGTTTATTTTCCGACAGACCTCGTATATCCTGTCTAAAAGGTGAGATATCAACGTTCTTTCCTATACGATTCGGGTTTTGATTATGAATTTAAATGTTTTTATATTAAAATGGGAAATGGAAGAAAATGAAATGCGTTTTCCTGAAAGATAAAAGAAAAAAATAACGCCGTATAAACAGCAAAAAATATGTATGTACCTTTTATGAAGATGGTGCAATAGCTGAAAATACCGCTAACAAGTGGTTCACTGGATTCAAAAGTGAAGATTTTGATTCGAACGTTCCAGCGGGCCTTCATTCGTAGATCATAGCCAAATAAACACGCTGATAAATATAATCTAGGTCGTCCCCCCAAGCAGGGGTTCAAGCAGAGCCTGACACTCCATTTCGAAGAAAGATAAAATGGACACCAGCCAGTAACAAACACGCCTGGCACGATTTCGACGTGGACATTGGCGAGATCCTCCAAATAACATAAAGAGGTTCGGTTGATAAACGACTAGCGACAATGTCAAAAATCATCACTAGCTAGAAGGGTAAGATTTAGGAACATTAAGAGTACCTCTTCGGTTATCCATCGAAACCGCAATCCACCGAAATAAGAAAAGAAGCCAGTCCCCACCGCGGGCCATTTAAAAGATATTTCGCGCACCGGATTGGTTGTTACAAACATCCAATCGGATGTGCGGAATATGTGGTCTTTCTTCCTCTTATACTTTAAAAAGGCCAGAGTGGTTGCTAGCGTTTAGTTGGAAGGGGGAATAAGGGGTTGATCTCCCCTGATTGGGTCGATTCGGTGATGGGGAAAACAAAACTGACGACTCCTTTGGGCGCCTACTTAAAAGCGTATTTGCAAATTACACGTAACATTGCAGAAATACTCCACGTACCAAACCTGAGTGGTGAAAACGCATTGATACGATGTTTTGGTGACTCATGATTTAAGGGAAAATTCAATAGAACGTATTTCCATCAACAATTCCCCACTATAATATAACAAGAAAACGATGCATTAAGAAAAGAAGAATAATTAAAGGCGATGAAAAATGGATTGTTTACAACAATGTGGATCGAGAAATATCTTGAGGGAAATATGAGCTACTACTCCAAAATCCTATGATATAGTATCCACCGACGAACTACTAGATCATTTATTTTGAAAATACATGTGTGTTTATATATCTGAATGGACACACACGATAGCACGCACATACCCATATACCTGTGCGGGT